>PVJA010030721.1:0-25516 GCA_004027025.1 Myocastor coypus
AAAAAAAGAAACATCCCTGACTTGATTTAGGACAACAAGGAAAAGCTATAGATGACTTCATCCCAATTACCAACTTTTTCTTTGTCTTTTAAAAGTGGAGGTAAGTGTTTGCCATTTCTACTTGGTACCAATATTGTTTTTTTTTTTTTTTTTTTTGGTGGGACTAGGGTTCAAACTCACAACCTTGCACTTGCCAGGCAGGCACTTGTGTCACGGAGCTATCTCCCCAACCCCTTAATATTGTTAATTAAGAAATAGTAAGTTGGGCCGTGGAGATAGCTCAGTGGCCTAAGTACCTGCCAGGAAAACGCAAGGTCCCTACTTTGATCCCAGGGCTGGGGAGATAGCTGAGTATAAGGAGTGCCTGCCCAGCAAGTGCAGGGCCCGGAGCTCAATCCCTGGCACTGCAAAGAACAAAAACAAACAAACAGAAAAGTAATGTCTGGTGTCCAGTAGGTGTTAAGGGGGATCTGTGGGTTAACTCAGTGGTTACAGCACCTGCACAGACAATCCCAGTCAGGCACAAGGGATGGCAGTTTGATCCCAGACCCACCCTTAAGACAGCCTGAGCCAGCCAAAAAAAAAAAAAAAAAAAAAAAAAAAAAAAAAAAAAAAAAAAAAAAAAAAAAAAAAAAAAAAAAAAAAATAATAATTAAATGCATCAAAAGTGAAAAGCAATAAACCTAACTGCATTTATCTGAAGATGACAAAGTTAGCTTATATATAAAGGAGAATATTTATGTTTTTTGGGGGCCGGGGAAATGGAGGGCAGGATCTCACAGTGCAATTCAGGCTGGGCTTGAACTCACTATATATCCCTGACTGGTCTTGAAGTGGTGGAAATCATTCTGCCTCAGCCCCCTAAGTTCTGAGTTACAAGCATATGCAACTCTTACTCGCAGAGACTATTTAGTTTTGCTCCTTATTCGGTCCAGAGCCTGCATCTTTATTATCCAAGGGTAGTTTGTGAAGTTTGTGAAAGAACTATATTAGCAATATTATAACTCTATCAAGGACAAAGTGTAATCACGTGATATCGAATCAAAATATTATAATCAGCTGGGGAGACTGAAAATCTAATATAGTATCTGTGTATGATTTTATATGAAAATAGATTTATTACAATTAATATATTTGATTCAATATAACATTGGGGAGGATAGAATTTATTTAATCATGGCTTTAGGGTATGGATTTTACTTTGCTTAAAGGACTGCTTTGGTTATGTTTTCCCATGGATACTTCAATTTGGAGATAGTGGGAAGACTGGAAGAATTAGGATGATTATGATTTCAAATGCTAAATGGGCTGAGGTTACTTAGAGATAAGCTAGGGGGACCAGCGAGATAGCTTAGCAGACTAAAGTGCTTGCTTAGGCAAACTTAGGCAAGTACAGGGACCGCTATTAGATTCCAGGCACCACATGCCACGCCAGCCCTGTCCCCAGGGCAGGCTGAGCCAGCCAGAGAACAGGTGTAGGGGCGCAAGCCTGTAATTCCAGCTCTGAGTAGGCTGAAAACAGGAGGATCACCATGAATCTGAGCAGTAAAGTGAGACTCTGTAACAATCAAAATACATTAAAATAAATAAATGAATAATAAAATAGAGAAAAATTGGAGGGGACTTCAGTTAGAGCCAGTCACAACCTTCTGTTTTTCTAAGCTCCTGCATCAGGACACTGTGCCAGGTTCGAATTAAATAAGAAGCTGAGAACAGAACAGAACAGATTAAAAGTTAGAGCTGTTTATTAGGCAGGCTGGTGAATGATTAGCCACATTCCATGTAGTGAGGTGCTAACCAGTAGTGAAGCAAGTTTGGATGGTCTTTTAAAGAAAAAAACAAAACAAAAAACAAAACACATTCTGGTCTGCAGAGAAGATTAGGCAGGAATCTGCAAAGTTCTGAGAAGTAGAACTTAATCCTATGGGACTTGACAGAACGAACAGTCTTGCTTGTGGAATTTGGATGTTTTTATGTAAAGCCATCAAAGTCGGGGTAATCTTATGGCCTTAGTAACTTTTTCATAGTCCTAGAACATTTTTAACTGTTGAATTAGATTAGGGAGGGGAGGGAAACAGTTACTCAGTTACTGTTACTAAACAGCCTGGAACAGAGGATGAGAACACATTCCTTAGGGTAGATACAGGAAGCATAAGGGAACCTAATAATTTTACATAGTTATAGCACAAAATTCAGTTAACCCATTACAGGCACAAGAACTTACTTGAAAGGTATCAAACTGAGGTTGCCTGCAGTTCTTTTAAGTAAGGTTTAAAATAAGGATTGCAAAATATTGGCTGTCCTGCTGAGCTGTAAAAGGTTCAAGTCAACAGTTTCCTACATTACCAGTTCTGCTGATAACCCACTACTATTACAGAATATTGGACTATGCACACAACTGCTTTCTCTTAGCTTAATGAGGAGAAATATTTGTACCAATAGTGTTTAGAAAAGTTATCAAGTCTGCATCTTGTACCGTGAACAACTGCTATGAAGACAGAAGTATGCACTGTATTAATTATTGCGGCTGTCCTACAAATGTGTTCTGACACTGTCTCATTGTTATTTCTTATTAAAAGTAATAATTTTTTAAAAAAAGTATACTGTTTTGAGACTGGATGTGCCTGTAATCCCAGCACACGGGAGCTGAAAACAGGACAGTCACTACGTAGTGAGTGATCAGTAGTCTGATCTATGTAGTGAGATACTATAGACCCTGTACTAAATACAGAAAAAAAAAAAAAAAAAAAATAAAATAAATAAAAAATGGATGAAAATTCCAACATATTAGCAGTTGTAATTACAGATGAATGTTTGGCATAATACTCCAATGTTTCAATGTAAGATACAGTGATACTGTCACGTTTTTTCATCCTACACCTTTTAATGGGTCTTCAGAACCACAAAGCAAAGCAAACCTGAAAAGGGAACAAATGCTTGGATGCTGGCGATGTCTACGACTTACCACTAGGTGGCGCAGAGTGGAAACAGCTGTTGAGGCTGTGGGGTGCTGAGGCTTTTCAGGGAAGTTTTGATTTCGTGAGTACATTTCCATGTAACATGACAGTAGCTAACACCTCTAGGACGCTGCCTCCTATCTCAGCCCGCTTTCTCCCTGCCCTCCGATTGAAGCCACTGGTGACAGAGGACAAATACAGCTGCTTTGCTTGCGCAGGGACTGTATGAATTTTCCCTGTCACTTCTCTCACCGTTCGTGAGCCCACGCAGGAGAGGCTGCTTAGCCCGTGCTCTGCCCTCTCCCATCCGCCTTTTTCTTTCAAATTGCAATTTATAAAATGTGTTTTAACCCACCACTCCCATTACTTTTCTCACCCCTTCTGCTTTCTGTTATTACCTGAGTCTCCTCTAACAATGGTCCACCTTCAACTTTACTATTATTTTTTATTTTTTAGATTCCATTTATTGTAGAGAACCCAGAATCTTTGTCTTTCTGAGCCTGGCTTATTTCACTCAGCATGATGATCTCCAAGTCCAGTTATAGTCCTGCAAATGGCAACTTTTGATTCTTTATGGCTAAATATGTATCTAGATTTTGGGTCTTGCTGCTTGTTGCATTGGTTTATAATTTCTTTTTTTTTTTTTTTTTTTTTTAAGAATTTTTTATTTTATTTATTTATTTTTTTTTCTTGTTTCAGAACCTTTATTTGTTTATTCACTCATATTTATGGCCGGCTCAGCGCAGCATGTGGTGCTGGGGATCGAACCGCGGTCCCTGAAGCCGCCCAAGCTTTCCCAAGCAGGTGCTTTAGACCACTGAGCCATCCCGCCGGGCCCCCAGTTTTATAATTTCTAATAGTCTTTTCAAGCATCTTATGTTTTCCTATGTACAACATTTTATCATCTTAAAATAGGGCAACTTGCCCTTATTAATACCTAATTTTTAGGGATTTTGTTTTCTCTTCCTTGATTGCTCTATCTAAAACCTCTGGTATTATACTGCCTAAGAGTGGTCAAAGTGGACACCCTAGTCTTTTCCTGGACTTAGAGGAAATGCTATCAGCTCCACCATTTATTATGATGATGGCTGTGGTTTTGTGGTAAGAGACTTTATATAAGATGTTTAGGAACGATCCTTTCAATCTAATTTGTTTAGTTTTACCAAGAAGTTGCGTGAAATTTTATCAACTGTGTTCTGTGCCTCTATTGAGAGCAGCAGAAGGCTTTTGTCTTTATTTCCCCATTTTAATTGGATTTGCACATGGCAAACCATGTTTATATCCCTGAGGGGAAACTAGCTTGACCATAACGAATTTTCTTTTCACTGTGCTGTTGGAATTCAATTTGTCAGCATGTCACAGAGACCTTTTGCCTATGTGTCCATCAGGAATAGGAGCCTGTGAATCTTTTTGCGTTGTTCTTGTTGCGTCTTACATAGTTTTTGTAATGACCCAATGCTGATTTCCTAGGATGCGTTTAGAACGATTCCTTCAACACAGATTTGTGGAATAGTTTGAGTAGGTGTGATATCAGTTCTTGTTCAGCTCTTTGGTACACTGTAGCCCTGAAACCATCATTCCCAGGCCTCTTTCGTTCATTCGTTCTTTCTTTCTTTTCTTTCTCTTTCTCTCTCCCTTCCTCCTTCCCTCCCTCCCTCCCTCCCTGCCTCCCTCCCTTCCTTCCTTCCTTCCTTCCTTCCTTCCTTCCTTCCTTCCTTCCTTCCTTCCTTCCTTCCTTCTTTCCTTTGTTTGGTAGAAATTGTATGAATAATCCAATCTCAATACTTTTGTTGTTTGGTACAAGATTTTTATTTCCTCACGTTTTTATGTGTTCAGAGCTTTCTCTTTCTCTGCTATGTTTCCCAATTTGTTAGGATACAGTTTTTTTTTTTTTTTTTTTTTTTTAGACGGATTCTTGCTCTGTGGCTCAGGCTGGCACTGAACACTATGTAATTCAGGCTTCCAGACTGGCCTGAGACTCACTGTGAGGCTCTTGCCTCTGCCTAGAGAATCCTAGGATTACAGGTGTGTAGCACTGTGCTCAGTTTTTTTTTTTTTTAAATAGTAATCTGTAATGATTCTTTGTATTTCTGTAGTATTAGTTAGATGATATTCCTTGTACAGCTCTACATATTTGATTAGGTCTTCACTTTGCCCTGTGAACTTTTAAAGGTTTGTTTCCTTTTCAAACAACCAGTGCATTATTCTTCTTCTGTACTGTGTTTTAGGGCCTATTTCTTTCTCACCTTTCTGTTCTGATTTTTTTCCTTATTTATTTTGCTTTTGTTTTTCATTAGTTTTTAAAATGGGATCTAAGTATGCAGTTAGTGTTGGCCTTGAATGTGTGTTTCTTCTCCTTAGCCTTCCAGATTCTGAGATTACAGATGTGCACTACCACTACCTGGGTTTTCTATGCTTTAATTATTTCTTTTCTTGCACTCATTTTGGGGGAGGTTTATTTTTTTGTTTTTGGTGTTGAGGACTGAATCCACGGCTTCCAGCTTGCTAGGCAAGCATTCTACCGCTGAGCCAAGTCCCCAGCCCCTCTAGTACTAATTTTGGGGTTATTCTGTTTTGGCTTTTCCTAAGTTGCTGAGGTATTTTATGAGACTGTTTTGTTTTAAATCTTTCTGGCACTTTTACGAAGGCACTTGTCACTATCAGCCTCCCTTTCAGCCCTACTCTTTCTGTATTCCAGACACCTTCCGATGTGTGCATGAACTTTCATCTATTTGGAACATTTTTTTAAAAAAATTGTTTATTGTATTTATTTGTTTTTTTTCTTGTTTCAGAACTTTTGTTTGTTTGTTTATGTATTTTTATGGCTGGCTCAGCCTGCCCTGAGGGCAGGGCTGGCACAGCATGTGGTGCCAGGGATCGAACTGCGATCGCTGCAGCCGCCCAAGCTTTCCTAAGCAGGCGCTTTAGACCAATGAGCCATCCTGCTGGGCCATTTTTAAAATTCTGATGTCTTCCTCAGTTACCCACGGTGCGTTCAAAATTATGTTGTTAAACTTTCTCACATTTGTATGATTTCTAAGAGTTCTTTTGTTTTTGACTTCTATATTTATTCTATTATGATCACAAAGGGTACAAGATATGAGTTCATTTCTTTTCGTCTTTGGATTTGTTAACACTTGTTCTTTGGCTTAGTGCATAATCTATTCTAGAGAACGTTTCATGGCTGATAACAGGAATATGCACTCCACAGATGTTGGATGCAGCGTTTTGAAAATGTGAAGTCCATTAGAGCTATAATACAGTTTAAACTCTGATGTTTCCTTGTTGAATTTTTGGTCTGAACTGTGTTCATTTATAGCCATGGAGTGATAAAGTCCCTAATTACTATTTTATTCAATCTGCCTTTCCTTGAAGATTGAATATTTGCTTTGTATCTTCGTGGTGTGGTGTTGAAGTCCTATATATGTATAATTGTTATAGTCTTTAATTAACTTGCTCCTTTGATCATGATATGATGATCTTTATATTTGGCCTTTTTACTGATCTTTATATTAAAGTCCATTTTGTCTAATGTCAGTATCCCTGATCACTTGGTTTTCTTTTGCCTGAAGTGTAATTTCAAAGAAATCTTTCACTTTTAGTCTATATGTGTCTTGTAAGGTAAGTTTCAGGTACATCATATAAATTAGCACATTACTATTATTATTGTTGTTGTTATTATTATTATTAATGCATTTGGTACAAGTCTCATCATGCAGCTCATACTTACGGTGATCCCCCTGTTGTCAAGTTCCCCAGTGCTGGGATTACAGGCATGCACCACCATTCCCAGTCTCGGTGGCCAGCTCAGCATGCTGTAGGGTGGGGCCAGTACATACTAGGGATCGAATTCTTATCTCTGTGCTTGCCTAGGCAGGCACTTAATCTGCCAATCTATCTTGCTAGCCGTCCTTAAACATTTATTTTAAGGTTAGTTTAGTCGTCATGGATTTCCTTAGTTTTTCTGGGTTGAGGAATGTTATATTCTTGCAGTATTTCTGGAGGACAACTTTAGATGACTCTTTTACCCCTTGGAGTATATCAATCCAGTGTCTTCGGTCCTGCCAGGTTTCTGTTGAGAAATCTTCTACTGTATAATGGGAGTTCCTTATATGTCACTTGCCTTTTAAAGTTATTCCCTTGTCATTTTCCCCACCTCAGTGCTGTGTGTTGAACCTAGGAGGAAAGTGCTATTTTGTCTTTTTTTTTTCAATCTTGGAGAGGACCAGAAGCTTCAGTCTAATTGAAATTCTTTGAGTTTCATTTATCTGTATATGTCAGGGCTGGGGAGATAGCTCTGTAGAATCAGTGCTGCCTGGCAAATGCAAGGTCCTGAGTTCTATCCCCAGGAATGCAAAAAAGAAAAAAAAAAAAAAAAAAAAAAAAGAAAAGAAAAGAAAAGAGAAAATCATTTATCTGCATATGCCTATCTCTCTCAGGACCTGGGAATTTTGCAGCTATTATTTTATTAAATATATCTCTATGCCTTTCTTCTCTTTTTGGAAACCCCATAGTTCCGAACCACTGCTAGCGAAGCCCGCGCACCCACCGCGGGTAAGCTGCCTCCGCCCCTCTGCCCCGCCTCTGAGTTCCTACGACTAACTTCCTGTTCCAGCCCCCACCCGAACTGCTGCTAGCGAAGCCTGCGTGCTGGCTGGGTCAAGATCCTTGGCCCACCTTCCCCTTCCCCGCTCCCCCCCCCCCTTTTTTTTTGAACCACTCCAGCCCAAGCTCCAGTACCGAACCCATCAAACATTTCGTCTGGCAACTGATCTGGTCGACGAGCCTACCAGGACTACTCAATCCTAAAGCTCCACCTCCACCTACAGACCACACCCTCAGGGCTTCACAACAGCCGGAGCTCCATAGTTCAGATAGTTTTTTTTTTTTTTTAATGGCACTTCAAGCATGCCGTAGGAGTTCTCAATTGTTCATTTTTTTCCTTTCTTTTCCCTGACAGAATTAATTGAAAGACTAGTTTTTTATTACTCTTAATAAGAAATAACAATGAGACAGCTTCAAAACGCATTCGTAGTAGATCCCCAATAATTAATACAATGCATCTTGTTGACTTTGGAGTAGTTATTCAGAGTACAGGATGAAGACATGATAATTTTTATAATCATTGGTCAAAGAGAAAAAAAATAATTCCTGCACTTAAAAACTGGTCTATAAAGTCTTCTCTTTTTTTCTTTTTGACCAAGTCTGTTGCTTTGGCTCCCAATTACATTTTTTATTTTCTTTATTGAATTTTACAGCCACAAAAGTTATCTTTTCATTTTCTAAAAAATGGCATCTGTCTCTTCATTAAACTTACTATCTTTTTTAGAAATTATTTGCCTGATTTCATTGACTTATTTGTATATCTGCTCTTGTAGCTTGGTAAACTTTAAGTACAGTATTTTGAATTTCTTTTCAGGCATTTTATACATTTCATTTTCTGTGGAGTCTGTTCCTGGAGAATTAGTGTGTTCCCTCGGCATTGTCATGTTTCTTTGCTTTTTTATGTCTCTTATTTTCTAGTTACAATCTAGTTCAACAGTCATCTTTTTGGCTATATTTTTCTGTGGGAAGAGATTTTTACATGGAGATGGGTGCTACCATGTGAACATTGGTCTTTGATTGTTAGAGTTCATTCTGCATGGGAACAGTATTGTAGTATTTGCAATTTCTTTAGCCTATAATCTTCCTCAGTGATGGTTGTGGTTATGTTAGTGGTCTATGCTGTGGGTGTTTGTGGCTATGGTATGACATCATTTTGAGTGGGAACAAGGCCACTTGCTGGTTGCTGTTAGGCTGAGCACTGATGCTTGCAGGTGGCTTGAGCCAGCAGCTGCATGGGGTTCACCAGGGTGGGAACACCATCTAGCTGTCTTCCATGCTGAGCTTAGGTGTGCATGAGAGCAGTGGGCCAGCCAGCTGTGTATGAGGCTCTCAGGGTAGGGATGGGGGAGAATAAGATCTCTACCCTGTGGTTATTGGTACATGTGGCTGCTGCTGGGTAGCTGGGTGTGCAACAGGTTCACCCATGGGTGTGGGGATGGCAGGCCTGTTGTCCAATGGCTACTGGGTTCAAGTGCACATGGATGTTCTGGGTCAACCCACTGTGGGGAAGCCTCATGAGGCACGAGACTGACAGCTGCCCTGTTCTGCCCCTGGGTGCAGGCATATTTTATTGTGTTGGGTTGTTGATATTAAAGTGTGGAAATTTCCTTTGTGTGGAAATTCACTGGTTCCCTGGGCTTTAGTGTGGCACTATATTTAATAATCTATGTCTTGGCTATTTTGCTGAGCTTATACTCTAAGCAGGAGGGATGGTGGTGTTTTAGCTGGCTATGTGGTCATGATAAACTGATAATGAGATCTCAAGAATCGTGTATGCTGTGACTTCTATTCCTTAAGGCTGGACACAGTCTTGTTGGCCCAATGTCAAGATGCTGCCCAGCTATAGCAGCTGGCAACTTGTGGAGGGTGTCCAATTTTTGCCCCTACTTGGTAAAAATACCATCATGTGAATGGGAAACTCTCACTCACAGTTTGGCACCTGTGAATTCTGTGGGAATCTCCTGTGTGGTCACCTGCTGTGGTAATGAGGGCAGCTGGGGATCTCCAGCTAATCTCTTCTTCATTAGGAGAAGTTCACCTTGGCTCTGAGCCAGGCCAGGAGGAGGGAGAATGTGTGGGAGGAGGGTAACCTCACTCAGTTTTCCATGTGGCTATCTTGGTTTTCTATGCAAACAAAGATATTGCCTCTTGTCTGTTAAGCTCTAGCTTACTTTCTTATTCACTTCATTCGGAATTTAGTTGTTGGTTCTTTGCAATGATTCCTTTTTGTGGGAAAGATTGTTGTGTCACTCTATTTGGTCACTTTACTAATGTCAACATTTTTTTCAGATGACAACAAATACTGCTGACATGCAGTACCAAATTTGTTATAATTTAAATATCTGTCTGTCTGTCTGTCTGTCTGTCTGTCTGTCTGTCTACCTACCTATCTATTAGCTATATATTTTGGGGTTCCTTATTCTTTTTACTTTGTTTGGTATATCTATTGTTTTGCATTAAAACGTTATCTCAGTTACTTCAGATGTGTGATAAATCTTGGTAATCACTAGAGTATTTTCTTACTTTGTCCTTTTTTAAGCACACATCTTAGGTATTTAATCCTTTACTTGCTCCTATTTTTTAAAATTTTATTAATTCTAATGAGAGAAATGGCAATGAGACAGTTTCACAGCAGGTTAGTAGGGACAGTTACAATAATTAATGCACTGCACACTGCGTATTGGTGTCTTCATAGGAGTTTTTCAGAGTACAAGATGCAAATAGGATATCTTTCCTAAACACTATCAGTACAAATCTTTCTTCTCATTGCACTAGGAGAACAAAGCTGTATATATAGTCCAATAGTCCATAAAAGTAATGAGTTATCAACAGAAATGGCAATGTCAAAAGCTGTTGACTTGAGCTTTTTACCTCTCAGCATATTAATATGGCTTTACTTTTTATATCTCATGGTTAGACTTTTCCACAGCTTGGTTAAGGCCAAGATAAAGCAAGACCTATAAAAAAAAATTTAACTTTCATATCTGACAAAGTCAGTCAAATCCCTTCAGGATTTACCTTGAAGTTGTGTACAGCATTTTGTAGATCTTTTGTCAATGTCAGCCACCTAGATGAGTCATAGCCTTTGCTTGACAAGTTTGCTTTTTGTGAAAGCTTGAGAAAATGTTTTCTCTCTAGGTAACTCTCCTCAGGCATGCTATACATCATTGTTCATTCTCCTCTGTAGCCCCAGAATCTCCTTGAACAGAAAATTTGGGACACCATTGAGTTATAGGGTGTTACAGTACAGGTTCTCTTATGTCCTAAGTCCTCACTGGCTCTGAAGAGTTAGGGCCAAAATATTGGGTATCCACGTAGCTTTTCTTTTTCTCTATTTTTTTTGGTCTGCAAACATAAGAGGTTAACCCTCCAGAAGAGAAGCTTAATGATATTACCCTGTAACACAGGCTCTTAAGCTTAACATCACTATTTTTCTGAATCTCAAATGCCTTAGACATAACATGGAACTGGTATTTTCCATCACTCATTGATATCCTAATAAATCCCTATAAAATGTGATAAAACAATTACACATTGTTGGACAGAAATTTAGAAATCTAACCATATACAACATTGTGGCAGGACAATCCTATGACAATTTTTTCTTGTCTCTTATTCTCTTTTATCACCTTTTTTTTTTTTTTTAAATACAAACAGTTACTTGAGAGAGAGTATGCACTAATTGGGATGACATTAGAAGCAGTACGCATTTAGAGGACCTGAATGATAGATATTCTAAGCATGGTTTTAATATTACATATTTTTATCTTCAGTGTAGTTGCTTAGTTCACATACATCAGCATATATAGTTAGTCAGGGTGAGCATTCTGCCAATTAACTGCTAGTTTCAAAAACCTGATGGGGATTCTCAGGACCATTTTGTGTACATAAATGTGTGGTTTTGCCCCTCCCATGTTTCCTGACTTTTCTCTCCTTTCTCTGTCTTTGTTATATAATCATTAAGTTCTCACTTTCCATTTAGCTGTGTTAGGCCTTCCATTTTTATTTCTTCTTTTGAGTTCTTACACGAGGGAGACTATATTATATTTAAACATGTGGGTCTCATTTATTTTACTTATGAGTGCATCTTCAAGTTGCATCCACTTAATACAAAGGCTTTGAGTTTATTTATTTATTTATTTATTTATTTATTTTTGTTTTTTGAGACAAGGTCTTGCTATGCAGTCCAGGCTGGCCTTGAGCTCACGTTTGTTATCCAGGCTGGTCTCGAACTTGCAGCGATGTTCCTGCCCCAGCCTCTCAAAGTACTGGGATTACAGATATGTGCCAAGTTTATTATTCTTTATAGCTGAGTACTACTCCATTGTATAAAAACACCACATCTTTTTCATCCATTTTTTAGGTGATGTGTATTTTGGTTGTTTCCAATATTTGGCTATCACAAATTGTGCTGCTATAAACATAGGTGCACAAATGTCATTATGATATGTTGTTTTCAGTTCTTCTGGGAAAATTCCCAGTAGGAGGATAGCTAGATTGAATGGGATTTCCAATCCTCACTTTTTAAGGAATCTGCACACTGATTTCCATAATGGTTGTACCAGGCTACATTCCTACCAGCAGTGGAAAAAGGATATGCTCCTATTTGCTTACCAATCTCCATATAACTACCTGTGAATTTTTGGTTCAGGTTTTATAGAATCTTTAGTTAAATTTTGGGAGACTGACATGTCTATAACACTGATAATTATATCCCTTTTCAGTAGCGTGTGTATTTTTTATTATAACATTATTAAAAGGAAACAAACTCATTTAGAGGCTAAGGATTATAGAATATGAAGGAAGAGTCCTGGAATTTTTGTATTTTACTACTGAGAAAATAATTTACATCTTGGACCTTGGGGCTGAAACTCCTACAGGTGAGTAAATCCAATACAGAGGACAAGAGCTAGTAATTTCTAGAGCACATTTGGAGGCAAGTGAGGTACTCTTCGCAATACCATCAGTCTATGTAAGAGCTTGAGCAAGTTCATAGAAAATACTAGGAACTCTGTATATCATCTTAAAACTCCAGCAAGAAGATAGAGTATACAGACAACATAGATTTGTTTGAGATAAGAGCACAAAATATTTCAGAAAATAGATGTATGTTGTAGATGTGTCTTAGTTACTTTTTACTCATTGCTGGGACAAGCACTCAACACTCAAAATGAAGGAAGGAAAAGTTTATTTAATTCACAGTTACTTCAGGTTTCAGTCCATATTTGGCTGGCCCAACGCTGAGTGAAAAAGGGCAGAGAGCATCCAGTTCATGTTGGCGGAACAGCAACAAGCATAACAGAGGCAACTGACCAACCAGGGCAGCAGAGAGCAACAGCATAAGTCTCTCTCTCTTTATATTACATTCAGGCTCTCTGCCTCAGCCTGTGTGTCTTAGGCCACACCCATAATCCCAGAAGTACTCAGACTGATAATCCTGTCAGTACTAAAACACATAATCCCAGTGAATTATAAGTCAAATCTTAAACTCTAGAAGTCCCCACACCATGATTGTATGAGGCTTTGGGGGGACAACTAGACATAAACCATAATAGGATCCAAATGGAAAGCTTTTGCAATGGCCTGCCACACATCAGAAGAAATTAAACTCCTATCATTCACCATGAATTAAACTAAAATCAAAATGGACGTGAGATCTAAATATTAGCACAGAAACATTAAATGTGCTGGAAAAGAGAACAGGTAGAACTCTGGAAGGCATTGATGTAGGCAAAGACTTTATAAAAAAAAAACAAAAAACAAAAAACCTAAGCCCACAGGAAGTATCACAAACAATCCACAACTAGGATCCCATCCTTTTTTCTTTTTTAAAAATGTATTTGGTAAGGGGTCTCACTATGCAGCTTGGACTCATAGTGATCCTCCTATTTTAAACCTTCCAGACTCTGAGATTATAGGTGTGCACCACCATGCCTGGTCTCTGTGACAGGTGTTGTGAGCCTGAGGATGGGGCAGGCATGACCTGTGGTGCAGGGATTGAACCCCAGCTTCTGTGCTTGCCTAAGCAGGTGCTTAGACCGTTGAGCTATATCACCAGTCCTAACTGTGATCCCACCTCATCCAAAAGCTTTTGCACAGCAAGACAAATCACCAGCTGTGGGAAACTATATGATGTGGGGAAAAACATTTACAAGCTGATCTTCAGACAAAAGACTATCTGGAATATATAAAGAATTTAAAAAAAAAGCTCCTTAAATTTGAAGACCCAGTTCAAAAATGGGCATCTGAAATGAATAGATGCTTCTCAGATGTGGAAGTAGAAACACTAAAGAAGCAAATGAAAAATGTTCAATATCATTGGTTATTTGAAAGTGCTTATTAAGATATTTTTTTCTGAATCTATCATTTGTCTTTTCATTCTGTTGGTGATTTCTTTTGATGTGCAGAAGCTTCTCAATAAGAAGAGGTCCCAGTTGTTGATTCCTTCAAGTATTTTCCGTGTAGTTTGATTTTTGTTCATGAAATATTTGTCTACCCCTAGGTCTTCAAACTTTCCACCTACTTTCTCTTCTAGGAGATTTAGTGTTTCTATTTTCATGTTTAGATCTTAATCCATTTTTACTTCAGTTTAATGCGTGGTCAAATTTTAGTTTTTGGCATGTAGAGAGCCAGCTTTTCCAGCTTCATTTGTTAAAGAAGCTATCATTCTTCCAGTAAAATTTTTTTGGCCCCTTTGCCAAAGATAAGATGAATGAGTGTGGTTGTAATTGTGTCCGCATCTTCTAATCTATTCCATTGATCCTCAGGTCTATTTTTTGTCAATACCATGCTGATTTTATCACAGTAGTTTTGCAGTATAATTTCAAATCAGTGCTTCCTGCCTTGCCTTTGTTGCTCAGGATTGCCTTTGCTATTCTAGGTCTTTCCTGGTTCCAAATAAATTTTAGGAATGGTTTTCCTAGGTCTGTGAAGTATGTTGGTGATATTTTGATAGGGATTGTATGAAATGTGTGTAACAATTTTTGGGAGTATGACCATGTTCACAATGCTGGTTGTTTCTACCCAGGAGCAAGGAATATCTTTCCATTTTCTGACATCCTCTGCAATCTCTTTTTTCAGAGTACTATAATTTTCATTGAATGTACCTTTTGATTCCTTAGTTAGCTTAATTTCTAAATATTTTATTTTTTTCAGTGCTACTATAAAGAGTATTATTTCTCAAATTTCCCTCTCAGTGTATTTGTTATCTGTTTATTGTTACAAACAAACATGACTTTTGGGTATCAGCTTAGTAGCTTCCTATGCCACTGAATTTGTTTATTGTCTCCCAAGTGTAAGAACTCAAAAGAAGTAATAAAATGTGAAAGGTATAACATAGTTAAATTCAGAACATGAACTTAAGAATGAAAGAACAAAGAGAGAGAAAGGAGTAAAGTCAGGAAACACGATAGGAGCAAAACTGTATATTTATATAAACAAGCTAGTTAAGGAAATGGTACTAAAAATTTCTATCATGTTTTTGAAAATAGCAGCTAATGGGTAGAATTATCATCCTAACTAAGTCTATATGCTGACATCTGTGAAGTAAGCAACCATATTGTGGACGGTAATGTGTAACACTAAAATTATACTTAAAATACCTGTCATTTTGATCTTCTAAATGTGTAGTGCTTCTAATGTCATATCAGTTATTAATGTCCTCTCTTTAAAGTACATGTATGTAAAAAAAGCAATAAAAGTTAATGAGGGACAAGAAAAAAGATAAATGTAAATTAAAACAATACTGAGATTTCATCTCACTCCAGAAAGAATGGCTATTATCAATAAAGCAACTGATAATGAAAAAAGCAGCCCTTCCCAGCTGTTGTTAGAAATGCAGACTGGTGCAACCACTGTGGAAATCAGTGTGAAGTTTCCTAAAAAATCTAGGGTCAAAGTTTCCATTTCACTAAGCTATTCTTCTTGGTATCTTCCCAGAAGAATTAAAAATGTTATACTGCAGCAATATATGCAAATCCGTGTTTGTAGTGGCACAATTTGTAATAGCTCATTCTTGGAAACAGCCCAAATGTCCATCCTCAATTGATGAATGGATAAAGCAATTGTGTTTAATTAATTAATTGATTCATTATATATTTGATCATTACAGGGTCTCACTACGAAACTTAGACTCAGAGTGGTCCTCCTATTTTTCAGCCCCTCAGTGCTGGTATTACACGCATGTGCCACTACACACAGACTTTGGTGGTCTTAGCCTGTCCTGGGGGCAGGGCTGGCATGGCATGCCATGCTTTGGATTAAACCAAAGCCTTGCACTTGCCTAAGCTTGCATAAGCAGATGCTTTAGTCTGCTGAATCATCTAGCTGGCTCAGAGATGTGTTTTTATACATTTGATTATTACTCTGTCATAAAGGATGAATGAGACATTTTAGCTAAATGGATAGACTTTGAGACCATACTCTGAAGTCAAATAAATCATACATATCAATGTTCAACCCTTAAGTGCTTGATTTCCATTCAGCTGTGTTATGTCTCTTGATTTTTGTTTCTTCTTTTGAGTTCTTACAGTAGGGAGACTATACAATATTTACACATGTAGGTCTGGTTTATTTCACTTATGAGTATATGTTCAAGATACATCCATTTATATATAAAATATTCTAGTTTATCATTTTTTATAGCTGAGTAATATTCCATTGTATAAAAATACCACATCTGTTTCAACCATACTTCAGATGATGGGCATTTTGGTTGTTTCCAAGATTTGGCTATTACAAATTGTGCTGCCATAAATAGGTGCACAGATATCACTATAGTGTAGCATTTTCAGTTCCTCTGGGGAAATTTCCAGTAGAGGGATAACTGGATTGGATGGGATTTCTAGTTCTAGTTTTTTAAGGAGTCTCTACACGTTTTACATAATAGTTGCACCAGTCTACGTTCCCACTAGCAGTGGAGAAGTGTTCCAACAATGAAGTGACTGCAAGCGGAAAAGATAGGAAGCACGGTAAGGGCAAAGCCATGCACTTATATCCACAGGATGAATTAGATAATGGTCCTAGGAACCCCCAAAATGTTTTAGGCACTGAAGATAGCAACGTGCAACACTAAAATTCTGCTTGGAATGCCTATCATTCTGGTATTTTAGTTATATGCTTCTTCTAATGTAATTTTTGTTACTGTTATACTCTCAAGTAAATGGTTGGTTTACAAGAAAACAAAAGTGATATCAAATGAGAGCAAGAGAAAAAATACCGAAGGATTAACAGGCTACAATTTTGTATATGCTTAGAATTCTAAATTCCTGTGTAAAAATATGTAACTGCTTTTATCACATTCTGTAGAGATTTATTAGAATATCAATGATTGATAAATAATACCAATTCCAAGTTAAGTCTAAGATCTTTGATACTCAGTAAGACAGTGATGCTATGCTCAAGTAACTATGTTATAGAGTAACAGTATTACTAAGCTTTTCTTCTGGAGGGTTAAGAATATAAGATTACAGACCAAAAATTGGAGAAAACGAAGGGCTACATGGATAGTCAATATTTAGGCCCTAGCCATTCAAGGTCAGTGAGGACTCAGGACATAAGAGAACTTGTACTGTAACATCCTATAACTCAGTGGTGTCCCAAATTTTCTGTTCAAGGATATTATGGGGCTACAGAGGAAATCGATTGAAGATACATAGTGTGCCTAAGGAGAATCAGCTAGAGAGAAAACATTCTCTCATGGTTTCACAGAGAGCAAACTGGTCAAGCAATGGCCATCCAAATGTAGAACTGACAACAGTTCTATAAAGCACTGTACATGGTTCCAAAGTAAATCCTGAGGGGATTTGATTGACCTTAGGAGATACAAAAGTCACATGTTTTGCTATACAGGTCTTGCTTAAACTTGCCCTTAACCACCCAGCAGAAAAGTTTAAACACAAGGCATAAAACAGAAAGCTAGATTAGAATGCTGAGCTGCAAAAAGCTCAAATCAACAACTTCCAACATTGCCAGTTTTGGGGGCCCGGTGGGATGGCTCAGTGGTCTAAAGCGCCTGCTTGGGAAAGCTTGGGCGGCTTCAGAGACTGCGGTTCGATCCCTGGCACCACATGCTGCGCCAGCCCTGCCCTCAGGGCGGGCTGAGCCGGCCATAAAAATGAGTGAATAAACAAACAAAGGTTCTGAAACAAGAAAAAAAAAAATTCTTAAAAAAAAATTTGCCAGTTTTACCAGTAACCCGCTGCAATTACTGCACATTGTGTTTTGTATACAACTACTTTTTCTTAGTTCAATGACAAAATTTTTTTTTCATGCTAATAATGATTAGAAAAATTATAATGTCTACACCCTGTGTTCTGTATAACTAATAGGAGGACAACAATATGCATTGTATCAAATGTTGGAAATGTACTATTAATGTGTTTTGAAACCATCACATTGTTATTTCTTATTAAAAGTAATGATAAAAAACAAGCATTGTTAATTTGCCATTCTTGATTTGAAAATCTGTAACATATGTATTGTTGTATGTTGTCCTGTGTCTGTCTTTGCATCCTGTATTTGTTCTTGCTCTTTAAAATAAAATAAGGGCCAGTGGTATAGCTCAACACTTGCTTCAGGAAGCACAGGGGCCAGGGTTCTGTTCCTGGCCCTACCTACCATGCAGGCCCCACCCTCGAGCGCGCTGACCCGTGCTGAGCTGGTGATGGAGACCAGGCGTGGTGGCTCCAGCCTGTAACCCTAGCACTCAGGAGGTACAAGCAGGAGGCTCACTATGAATCAGTAGTGAGGCCCTGTACAAAATAAAATAAAATAAAATAAAATAAAATAAAATAAGGCTGAGTGTCAGAGGGGGAAAAAACAAATAAATCAGACACATATATGTAAGTACCACATTTTTTTTTCTAGTATAAGAACTTGAAATGTACAGTAGACTTTGTGAAACAGGAACAAAATATTCAAAAGGGAAGAGAAAAGTGAAGCAGAGGAGTAAAGGAAGGAAGAAAAAACTGAAAGCCTCTTTCTTAATTGTGTTCTTTGATGGTGGGTGATAGTGGTACATGTAAAGGTATTTTCTTTTTACAAATGAACATTTGCGATACATAATGTGTGTGTGTGTGTGTGTGTGTGTGTGTGTGTGTGCGTGTATTTTAGGTAATTGCTATATGTGCGCAATGCAGCTTTATCATTTCTGATTTCTTTATAGCCCTTTCTTTCTTCCTCTTCCACCTGAACTCCTGGCCTAAATCCAAGAGTACGCCTTTCTATTTGTTACAGTTTCTGCTTTATTTTATTCACTTATATCTTAGTCTGCTCATTTAAGAGAATCTGGACAATCTGGCAATCTTTACATATATATATATATATATATATATATATATATATATATATATATATAATTTTATTTTAAGCTTCTGTGGCTCCAAAATTCACAGAGCTAAGAGGTCATGGACAATTAAGTTAATTAAAGCCCCCTGAAGTTGTTAGCCAAAATTTTTTTTGCCTCTTCTAATTGGGTTTTCTCAAGTATTATGTCACAGCAATGGAAATTTGAGAAATACAGGAATGTTTGAGGTACATTGTCTGCTTACAAGCAAATCTGAGATAAAAAAAAGATGTTAAAAAACCCACCATGGACATGTCTGTGAAGAGCAGCACTTGCCCAGTGAGTCCTCTGCATATTCCTCAGACATTGATCCAGAGTAGAGGCCAGAGGGTGAACAGATAGTTTCATGCATACCATTGCCCTTGCTCACATCCCAGTCAGACAGGACGTGAGGGTAGAATCCACCCAGGTACATGATCCCAGCTCTTGGCTAATGTGCGCATCTGTGGGTTAGGTTTTAACAGAGTATTTAAATAGTTGAGAAAATCAAAAATCGAAAAAGCACACAGAATAAAAATACAAAACATTTTTATACCTGTACAATATTTTTGCGTTTAAGCTAAATGTTATCAGTACAACAAAACTAAAAGATTTATAAACTAATAGTTATAGCAGATAATATTAATATATTATTAATAAAAACAAAAGTATTATGTAGTCCAAGTGTACAGGGTTTGTAAAATCTGCACAATATCGTCCCAGTGCCTCACCTTTACTGACCTCTCCCTGACTAAGAGCAACTTTTGGCTCCACAACTGTCATTCATCGTAAGTTCCTGACTCAGGTGTGGTGTTTTATCATCTGCACTGTACTTCATGTTTAGATGCTCAAAAGCTGTGTTTCAATTGCCTGTGCTATTCAGTATAGTAACAGACTGCACATGTTGGTAGTCTGAAAGCTCTGGCCTCAGTGTATGCTTGGCTGTACTTTCTAGCCTAGGTGTACACTGGGCTAGGCCATCTTGGTTTCTTCAAATGCCCTCTTTCATTTCTGGGTCATAAAGAAATTGGCTGATGGTGTAGCAGAATATCTCCCTATCGTGAAACATAGTATAATTGCATTGGGAACAGGTATGACTAAGACATTTTCCCAACTAGTGTAGTGTGTAAAATCAGAGGTACAGAAAGCTCAGAGAACAGAAGGAAGGTCAGATGCCAAGAAGATACCCATATTTAGGACTATCATTTTCAAAGTATAAAAACTGAAAAACAAAGAAAGACACTGAAGCAACAGAGGGGTGAGGAGCAGTGATGGTAAGATGTCTGCATACTTCATAGCAAATGCTTTTACAAAACAGTGGGGTTACTTCTTACATTAAGGAAATATATCCTCTACGTTAGGCTCATCTGTTTCTTTAAGTAGTTTTCTGGGTCGTTTTCTTTTATTACACTCACAGGAGAATTCATTGGAATCTGTACACTCTGGAATCAAGCAAGGCTGCCTAGGTTTTGGGTCAAAAGAAAGGGAGGAAGTAAAAAGTATCAGAAATCAATTTGTGGTTACCATTCAGATCCTGTGGCTTCTCCACCCATGTCTAATTGTAAACCCTGTCTTGTCTTTCTGTACAAGACCTAAATGGGTACTTCAGGAATTTTCAGAAAATATTTGAACATAAATGCATTATTTAATGTGATATTAAATATTTAAACGTCAAATACAATAGGAATGCATTTATATGTGCATCATACATATCCAATGATGTTAACACTCTCACTGAAGGAATTTTTATAAGTTTAATCTTTTAAAATAAAAACCATTATGCAGGTGTGATGGTGCACACCTGTAATCCCAGTGCTCAGGAGGCTGCAGCAGTAGGAACTCTGTGAGCTGGAGGCCAGCCTGAACTGTACAGTGAGAGCAAGACTCCTTATCAAAAATACAAAAAAAATCATTAACAAAAATTTGAAATTGATACTTTTATTCTTGAGCTAATAAGAGATTAATATCCTCACATTATTCAGTATATATCATAGTACTGTGTGGTATGGTAGCTGTCATTTGGATTCCGAGTGTATCATGAAACTTCATCATAGGAAGGATGATGAATGTATGACTTTTCATTTATTTTTGATGAAAAGGGAAAATGTCTTCAGGGGATTTTGAGATATGGTTAGAAAAAAAATCTCCAGATAACTTAAAAAGTCTCCTGCCAGTAAAAAGAATGGAAAAGGTATTAATATGTAAAAATCATTAGCAATAATATTACATACAGTCACATATAGTCATGATGTGCTAGTCCCAGAATCCCAGGCATGTCGTGTTGACCCCTGAAACTGGACATGGTGGCACTGCCTGTAATCCCAGCACTGTGGAGGATGCAACTGAAGGGTCACTATGAATCCAAACTGTGTACTGAGACCCTGTACCAAACAAGTAAATAAATACATAAATAAATATATAAACATGTGTATATGAATATATATGTACTATCCTTTACCAAGGGAAATACACAAATCTTTCACACTGGGTGATTATATGTCACCTGCATATTAACTACTTCGTTTTTGAAATAAAAGTAGGAACAAACTTACATCTTTAAAATGGCATAATTTCAATAATATAATAGTATTACTTGAAATGAGAGAGCCTCAATTCTATATTTAACTAAGAAATCTAATTGTATCATAGGTTTTGGTTCCTGTTTTTGCAATCATGTGGAAAGAGAGAAAATCATGTTTCTCTTTAGGCTTCACTCAAAAATTTCAAAATTACTTATACATGTAGAAACATGTTAATTTCAATATAATTATAAAGGCAAAAATTATTAATGAAAAGCAACACAGAATTATATATTTTTTGGAAACTGTAAATGCTACTTTCATAACCTTCAAAGACCTTCCTTTTTTGAAATCCAGATTTCTGTGATACCTCTGTTTAAAAATATATATTTACACATGCAGCCTGAAGAAGTGAAGCAGTTGAAAAGTGATGCTATCTAGTGATACAGGCTGCATGTGTTACCTCAAAATTAGTCTGTTGAAGCTATTGCCCCACTATCTCAGAACGTGGCTGAATTTGGAGAAAGGGAACCTTTACAGATATGCTTAGGATGGGCCCTAATCCAAGCTGACTGTTGTCCTTATGTGAAGAAGTTATTTTTAAAAATTTTTATTTAATTTGATTAATTTTAGTAGGACAGCCACAATAATTAATACAATGAATATTGTTGTCTTCATAATAGTTGTTCAGAGTACAAGATGCAGGCATGATAACTTTTCTAAACACTATTAGTACAAACATTTTTAATCATTGAACTAGGGGAAAGTAGTTGTATGTATAGCCCAATAGTCCATAATAGTTGTGGGCTATCAGCACAACTGGCCTTGTCAGAAGCTGTTGATGAGCCTTTTACGGCTCAGCATATTAATATAACTTTACTTTTTATACCACATGGTTAAACTTTTCTGATGGATGGGAGAAGTTATTTGGACATTTAATCCCAAGAATGTGTATGCAGAGGGAAGACCGTGAGGGGATGGAGCAAAAAGGGTGCCCATCTGACATCTAATGAAGCTTTGGTCCTGGCCCTCCAGCCTCCAGAGTTGCCAGAGATAAATTTCTATTTTTGTCACAAGTCTATGATACTTTATTACAATGACCTAGAAACAAATACATCCAGTGTTGTTGAACTGTTCCTCTAGGAGATTGTTATGTTTTGTGTCTAGATGTCCAGCTAAGGCTTCACGCAGTCAGGGGTGTGGGCTTCTAGAGTGTGTGACTGATTCATAGTCCAACGCTAGGCATGAGTTGTGGGTATGAATGCTACGCCCACCCTGGGCAGGGTAGACTGCATACAGTGTAAGAGACAGAAAGAGTCTTGTTTTTCTTCCCTTCCCACTCTTGTTGCTTTTGCTGCCTTCCTCAGCCATTAATTGTTGCCAGTCTATTGTGCTACCCGGCCTCAGAGCCAGCTGACTATGGCCTGAAGCCTCCATGACCTATGAGCTAATATACCTTTCCTCTTTAATTTTGACCATTAGGTGTTTTCTCTCAGCAAGGAGAGAAAAGTAACTAAGACAGAGATCACTCTTGCTTAGTTGTTAAGCAGGAAGGTGAAGTCAACATGTACAAGGCAGACTGGATACACAGTAGTCCCTCGCCATTGTGTGGTTCAACTTGCACAGACTCACTGCTGTACAGGTTTTCAGAAATTATTAATCTAATACATCATGGGATCATGGGATTTTGGGGTAGTGGACAGTAGTGTATACATATTTATATGCATAGTATTTATGGTCTTATTGATTTTTACTAAAAGATTTAACATATGTTAAGAACATTGTTTCTAACATGTTAAAAGCATATTAAGTTGAAATAAAATACGTTGTTTACAGTAGCAAATGAATACATACTTGTACCATACAGTATACATATGTTGTTAAAATTATATAGGTTTAGAAGTTTAGAAAATGGTTATGAACATTAAGTGTTTTTTAAAATGTGGGAAAGGTTTATAAGAGTGTGGGAAGGGTTTATGAAGCCTTTATATATATTTATACACATATATATATTTAGATATAATGGTCATATATGTGTATACACATTTATCTTGCATATGCTAAGATAAACATAACTTTGCTACTTTGCTGATTTTTACTTATCACAGGGTATCTGGAATGTAACCGCTGTAACAAGAGGGGCTACTGTACAGGTTCCCTCTAGAAATGTGTATAGACTTCAGAGAAAGAAAAATAATATATATTTTTTTCAGTGGATGATGTCACCCTCATAGGAGATCCCTAGGAGATGCTGTATATCGGAGGAAACCCACTACACTGCTAGTCTTAGCGAAGAATCTGGAAATGCATGTGTGGCAATTTCAGGGACCAAGGTTGCCCAAGCAGCTGTTCACTGAGCTAATAAATTTCTACAAACTGACAGCTCCTGTTCTGAGCACTTCTTATAATTGCAGAGGCCAAACATCACTGGTATTCATTGCACGATCTTTCACTGTAGTAGTAAAATATTTATACAAGTTTTTCTTTTTACCCGAATTGTGCATACACTTTTCTTTTTTCTCTTCTTTTCTTTTTTATTTTTAAAGACTTTTATTTTATTTTATTTTTTTCTTGTTTCAGAACCTTTTGTTTGTTTATTCACTCATTTTTATGGCCGGCTCACCCCGCCCCAGGGCAGGGCTGGTGCAGCATGTGGTGCCTGGGATCGAACCACGGTCCCTGAAGCCACCCAAGCTCTCCCAAGCAGGGGATTTAGACCACTGAGCCATCCCGCCAGGCCCCTTCTTCTCTTTTCTTTTCTTTTCTTTTTTTGGTGGCAGAGTGTATGTTTACTTGTTTACTTGTCACCAATTTTCTACTGAGTTGATCTTTCCCTCATGGATTCTGGCTGGTAACGTGGTCTGAGTGGAGGTTATATGACCCTCTTCATTCTAGAAAGGTCCTGCCCCATACACTGGATGGAGAAATGACACACATAGGGGCCCAGGAGAATCGTGAACAGAAAGCCATTCTGAGTTTCTCCAACTATTCTATCAGCAGTCATACTAATGGAACGAAGACCTCTTAAATGTAATAGAATAGGATTTAAGGTGATTCCATAGAGCTGGACTGGGGAGATTCTCCACATGCCAAGAGTGTGGAGTTTCTTTGTACTATGCATCTCTTCCTTGGTATCTTTTGCAATATCACTGATAAATGATAACATGTATTCCTGAGTCCAAGCAAAATAATCACATCCAACACAGGGATTTTGCAACTCAGCTCTATAGCTGTTTGGTCAGAACCACAGGGGAAAACCACCTGGAACTGGCAACAGGCATCAAAAACATATATAAGGGATGATTTTTAAATTTTACTTTAAAAAAATCTTTTCCTTTCTTTCTTTCTTTCTTTCTCTCTCTCTCTTTCTTTCTTTCTTTCCTTGGTATAGGGTCTTTTTTTTTTGAAATTTATTTTCTTATTTAATTTTTTTTATTGTTTAAATTTAACAATGGGAATATTACATATTTTCATCATCAGATCAGTTTAGATTAATACATATAGGTATATAAGATTGATCAAACAAATAAACATTAACCCTTCTAAATCAACATTACTTTTTTTTTTTCTTTTCCCCTTTCATTTCTTTGAAAGTTGACATATTGCACATTGTCCTCACAATCATTCTACAGAGTACAGTGTGTGGGCATGACCCACCTCCCTATTGACGTTGCTTAGAAAAAAAAAAGGAAAAGAATATACTTCTCTTTGGACTAAGAGGAAGCAGGTACATATACAGTCAAATGTTCTGGAGGCTATTGAATCTAAGCCTCCTAAAGCTCGTCTCACCAATCTAGCTCTGTGTTTCATGCATTGTAATTAAGCATTTTTTTTTTTTTAATCTCCTGGAAGAGAAAGTGGGAGGAAATTTTGAAGACATCGGAGTAGGCAAAGAGTTCATGGACGGAAATCAAATTGCATGTTTAACACTTGAAAGCATCAACAATTGGGACCTCCTCCAGCTAAGAAGTTTCTGCATGTCAAAGGAAATCACTAACAAAGTGAAAAGACGACCCACAAATTTCGAAAAGATTTTCACTAACAAGTACTCAGACAAAGGTCTTCTATCTAGAATCTACAAAGAACTAAAAACCATTAGGGTCCCAAAATTC
>PVJA010030722.1:0-25551 GCA_004027025.1 Myocastor coypus
ACTGCTTTTTAAATTGCATAGTCTTTAAAGTCATTATTGAAAATGTGCATACATTATTTTGTTTTTAAAAAGCAATCATATTTATTTACACTTACTAGCTGCATCACTTTGGACAAGCATGAGCATTTTCTTATATCTTACTGTATATCAGGTGTTCTTCAGGGGACTGAGGATACCAGGGTAAACAAGACAAAGATGCCTTTTTGAAAAGCATAATAGGGCCAGTGAAATAGCTTAGCAGACTAAGCACATGCTTAGGCAAGCACAGGGACCAGGGCTCAATCCTTGGCACCACAGGCCAAGCCAGCCCCACCCCTGGGCATCATGAGCCTGCTACTGAAACTGGGCATGGTGCTACATGCCTGTAATCCCAGCGCTGGGGAGGCTGAAAACAGGAGGATCATTATGAGTATGCATAATAAGACCCTGTACCAAATACATACAAACAAAACAAAAAGAAATATAATCTATCTATCTATCTATCTAGCTATCTAGCTAGCTAGCTAGCTCACTAGTAGCTATGCTAGAAGTCAACAGGACTCATTTCAGCTCATGACAGCGCTACACAGACAGTAAAGAAGTGGATGTGATCAAGTGGCAGGGTAGAAACACTTCTAGTGGAGTTGTCTGGGAAGACCTCTGCTAACTTTGTTTATTTACTTGCTTGTAGTTATACAGATCAAACCCAAGGCCTTGCAGACGCTAGCCAAGTGCTCTACAGTGAGCTACACCCCCAGGCTCCTGATGTCCCTCTTGAAACAACTGCCTTCCTTAGCTTCTCCAGCAAGACAGTGGTGCCACTATCTCCTATCTCCTCACAGCTCTCTGACCTCCCCCTTTTAGCCTTCTTTGTACATCTTCCTCTGACCACGCATTACTAAGCCTGTGGAACAGACAACTATATGTGCTGGCAATTATAGGGAGAGGGTAATGTTAGTACAGGCCCAAGAAGTGAGGTAGAGCACCCTGGCATTTGGGCATGGGTCTAGCTCACTTCCTACCATGACTCAACAGTAAAAACACTATTTCAAGGAATAGCTAAGCAATAAGGAAGAATTAAACTGAGTGAAATGCATTTAACACAGTGAAAAGCAAACAAAGTTTCCGCCATAAGAGAATTCATATGAGAATTCAGAGACATGACTCATTTAAAAAGACAATAAGAACACTTTACAAAACATTAAAAATCATATAACAAATTGTGGGAAATAGACTACAAATGCCATTGAAGCTTAAGGAAGACCTCTTAGTTAATTTACCAGCAAAAGAAATCACTAGAATTAGAACTTAAACCCAACTTAAAGGAAGTATGTTTGATCTCCAAAGGACACAAGAGCCTAGGGTGGGGTAGCAAGCTTCTTTTTATTTTATTTTTAAATTTTTTTTTTTTTATTTTAGGGAAGGGCCTACAGGGTGTTTAGGGTCTCACTACTAGATTGGACTCATAGTGATCCACCTGTTTACAGCCTCCCAAGAGCTGGGATTACAGGCACATGCCACCATGCCCAGTCTCAATTGCCGGCTCAGTGCGCCCTGGGGGGTGGGGCCAGCATGGCAGGCCCAGGCATTGAACCTCCAGCCCCTGCTCCTGCTTGCAGGTGCTTTAATCCACTGAGCTATCTGGCTGGCCCAGAGGCAAACTTTTAAGAGCTTTGATAAATAGCCAGCTGCCAGAGATGCCACAGATGCACCACCACTGGCCACATGCAGGGCCACAGGGCTACATTCTGGATCTAACAGACTCAGTGAAGTTGAAGACCCCATTTTTAACCTCAGGTAAGTGAAGACTAAAATTTGGACCTCCGTTATAGGAATAAAACTTGAGTGAAGGTTACATTATAATCCTCTTCCTTGATCTCATGAAATAACTGGAACAATGAAAGTGGGAGTTTGTTTTTGTTTTGTTTTTAATGAGAACATATTTATTGAGGGAAAGAAAGCTCCTGTCTGAGAGAGGGACAGGAGGGGGGTCCTGAGTGGGTGTCCCCCGGAAATGGGAGGTTTAAACAAGAGTTAGGTACTGCCAAGGGAAAGAAATGTGTAATCTCTTTAGATCTTGGCTCTATCCAGGACTTTATGGAAAATGAGTGGAAGTTCAAATGATTCTTAGAGTTCCTGAGGGCCTTGATTTCCCAGCTGAGAACATAAAGGCAGGCCACAGCTTTGGTGTTGAATCCTTGCTAGTGACAGAGAAAGTGGATGTGTCTGAAGACTCATTTAGTTGGAAGGTACATGGGTAAGAAGGCCAACAGGAGTTTCAAGAGATACAAAAAATAGCTGGGTGTGGTAACGCATGCCAGTAATCTCAGTACTGTGGGAGGCTGAGGCAAGAGCACTGCAAGTTTGAGCCCAGCCTGGATAACTTTGTAACTTAGCAAGACCCTGTCTCAAAAGGCATGTGTGTAGGGGTGGGGTAGGGTGAGGAGTGAAGGGTAGGGCTGGAGATGTAGCTCAGAGCAAAGGTCTTGAGATCAAACTCAAGGGAAAGAAGAGGAAGAAAGGGAGAAAAGGAAGGAGGAAGAGAGGGAAAGGAAGGGGGAAAAATAAATCTCTAAGTCTTTAGAACATCTTCCAGTTCTCATAGGATGATGGCATATTAGATCTTCATTTTATAGATTTTACAGGAATTTGGCAAGTTGCAGAATTGACTTGCATGGAGACGAGCAGCTGAGTCTAAAGCATACTCTTAAATATTCAAATTGGAATTCCCTCTCTAGAGGACAATGTTCCAGTGGTCCTGATCCAAACAGAGCCTCCAAGTGCTCCAACCAAAGCTCAACCCAAGAAGAAATAATGCTCGACCCAGAAGCTCCTCTCCGGACTCCACTGCTTTAAGAATTCTTGGGGCAAAGTGGTCTCTGCACCTGAGTGGGCTTAAAACAGTGAGATATAAGTGGACGGGAGGCAAAAATACCAAGGCTGAACTTAAACTATTTTCCAGGGAACAGCATCTGGTCTGGTCTTAAAACTGTGTTCTCTAAAATTCACCTGAGACTACTAGGCGCAGTGGTACACGCCCCTAATTCCAGTATATGGGAGGCTGAGACAGGATTGTCATGAGTTCAAGACCGGCCTGAGCTACATAATAAGACTGTTTCAAAAGAAAAATAAAAAATCATTTGAAACAAACTTACTGTAGTATTCACTGGATTTTCACTCATTAAGCTCTGCCCTTGGCAGTGTCTAGTCCTATCCAACCTCACCCAAAGAACTTATTTGGGTGACTATTATAAAATAAGCCTATAATCTATGTGTCCAGTATTTAATGGTTTCCCTTGTAAGCCCTGACCACAACACCTAGGAAAAATGCAACCCAGAAGCCATCAACACAGGGAGTGGCCAGGCCGTGCTATGCTCACTGCTTCCTTACCAATTTGGGCTTTGTTTCCTTCTGCTCACCATGAACTGTTTCTTCTCTGTGATGAGCCTCTGCCATGCCACTGGGAACTGAAACCTCTACAAACCATGAGCTATAATAAGCGTTTCTTCCTTTGATTTTGTCTCAGCAGACAAGTAACCAAGACAATTGGATATCCTTGAGAATATCCTCAAGGCTCAGGGTTCTTCTTCCTCTTTAGTTCCATTTAAATAGGAGTTCAGACATGGGATCACTGGAAGCCCCAGCCTCGCTGTCTCTGTCTCCTAGCAAAGCTGTGCTCAGAGCCTCTTGCTACTGTCTTGTGGCACACAGGAGGGTCTGCGCTTTGGAGGTCAGTTGCAATGCAAGCAGGCATTGCCTCCACCTCCGCTCTTGGCATACAACTAGCTTGAGAAAGTAGAAAAACGCCTTGGTCTCTGAGCTTTGGGAGCCCAGGTACGAATCTCTGTAGCCAGGTAGTCATGACCCTTCCAACACAGGCTTGGCCTCAGTTTCATGGTCTGAGTTCCTTTATTCACAACTCGCTTTCCTTTTCCCCCACTGCTCTAGCTCCTTCTCCCTCCCACTTGCCTATTTAGCCTTCCTCATGGGCTGCTTTTACACCAGGTGTCTCCCACCAGGATAGAGCAAAGGCAAAGACACGAAATCCTGTGCTCTGGGAGTCCAGATGGCAGCAAGTACAAAGAGAGCATCGGTAGACTGGTCCACTGCACCTGTTAGCCACTAAGACATCTCATGTATAGCATCAGAGACAAGAAAATGTGGCAGTTTGGCAATCAGTTGGTAATTAATGTGATCACAATACCTTCAGTTCACTTGGGCTCAAAAACATCCACTGAATGTCACTGATGTGCAGAGATGGAAAAGAGCTCATAGCTCTGGGTATCAAGGACTGTTTTTTGGTTTTCAGTTCTGGTCCACTTGAGAATCCTAGCAGTTTTAAAGACAGAAAAAGACAACAAAAATAATGTCTAGCATCCACCTCAGAGGTTCAGATTTAACTGCTGTGGGGAGGGGTATGGTCATGAGTTCTCTTTGGAAGTTCCTCAGGTATTTAAAGTACAGATGGGGCTGGGGAGATAGCTCTGTGGCACAAGAGCCTGCCTGGCAAGCGCAAGGTTGTGAGTTCAAACCCTGGTCCCATTAAAAAAAATAAAAATAAAATAATAAAGTACAGACATAAGGAACTTACATGGCCATAAAAGAAAAGTTCTGAATAAAGGCTTAATTTACAGTTTTGTAGCTAGGGAGCTACTGTAGGTTTCTAAGCTAGAGAGGAAATGTGAGGATGACTGTAATGTGTAGTTCATACTAGAAGAAACACTGAACTCGGAGACCTAGCCCAAGCTTACTGTAACAGTCCATGCAGAAGGCACAATAACCCAAAATAAGTAGAAGGCACAGATTTGCTGGAAAGCACAGGACTGGGGAATTTCTGGACTGCTCAGGATGAAGAGGAATAGGCAGACTAATTCTAGGTCACAGGAGGGGAGTCAAACTCTCTTGGCTCCTCCAGTCCTCACCCCAAAAACTTCAAAAAGAATTCCTGATATCTTAAGAGTTAAGAATTGAAAAGAATACAAAGTTTTGATTTTTCCAGAGGAAAAACTGAATGATCAACAACTTAAGCATAAAGACTGGACACATTCGGGGCACAAAATTTTGAGAAGCAATATTTTATATATTTACCTCACCACCGCCATTCTGATATAGAAGTTTTTCTTCAAGGTATTTACAGTAGTTCCCTCATGTTAAGTGTTACCAGTGCAATACTATTTCTAGGCCACCCTAGAACACTAGGTTTGGCTTATACAAAAAGTTAATGACAGCTCTACACATATTTCTAAGTGCTGCTCAAGTCAGAAAAAAACAGGCATCACAGTGGAATTTGGGAAGAGTAGTGACATGGTTTGCATCTGGTTGTCCCCCCAAAGCCTCATGCAATCATGGTGTGGGGACTTTTAGAGTTTGAGACTGACTCAAGACCCACTAGGATTATGTTTTAGTACTGAAGGGATTATGGGTGTGGCCTGGGGCAGATAGCCTGAGGCAGAGAGCCTGAATGTAACTTAAGGGAGACAGAGAGACAGACTCTCTGCTGCCTCTGTTGCAATTGTTCTGCTGCCATGAACTGCTGCCCTCTGCCGTGTGTCAGTCTGCCTTGGAGCCAGCCGAATATGGACTGAAACCTCCAGTAACTGTGAGCTAAATAAACCTTTCCTTCCTTCATTTTGGGTGTCTGTCCAAGCAATGAGAGAAGAGTACCTGAGACAAGTGGCTAGGGAATGTTGCCATTTACTTGAAGTGTAACCTATTATGGTCAGCTGAGTTTGGGGATGCAAGGAGGAAGGAAAGGGGTGGTCCAGTGGAAACAGATAGCACTGGAAGAGGTGACTTTATGCCTCTGGAAGACAGCAGTACAGAAAAAACACTGAACTATTAAAGGTGAAGAGGGACACATCTCTTAAGTCAGCACATCTCAAATGCCTTTTCCCCTCCGCTCTCCCTCAACTAGACCTTTAAGTTGTTCATTTGAGGATCGCTCAAATGGACCACTCCAGAGCCCAGTAAGTTTAGTGTTACTTTATTATAGAGGAAGAATATCCTGAAGTATTTGTTAAATAACATAATTCCTGATAACATCATTTTTCGGGGTTCCTGAGCCTTACCATCTGCTCAGATGTCGTGAGCTGCCTCTCACCCTGATAATCAGCTGCCTAAACCAAAGGATAATCCCAAAGGGTTTCCAAATGGCTTCAAATTTCTGCATAGATGCTCTCATTTAGTCCAAAGGTAGATTATAAACAAGTTGGCAGGTAAATTGGAAGACAGCTGAGAGCAACAGAAAGTTAATAATTTGTGAACCTAGAAAGGTATGAGTCTTGATTATATCAGCATTCCAATTTAATTTTCGAGTTAGTTACTTTGTGTGATCATGATCCTTTACAGATTTGCCTAAAAAACATCCAGTTTCTTCATTTCAAACTGATACAGAAAATCAGTTCTTTCCCAAGAGATGCCCAGGTCCTATTCTGTATCAAAAAGCTTCCAAATCTTCCTGGAAAGCTCAAATCAAGGGGCTACAGTACATAGATAAGGTTTATAGTTCTCAGGTGTGCAAGTCAAACTCTCATCGAAGGTCTGTGATGGTCACTGCTCTGTCCACAACAGTCACATGGTTACAGCTCTGCAACACAGAAAAGGAAAGATGAAGTCTTAGCAAATTCTGGAAAGTCATTTTTTTAAAGACTTCTTTAGTAATCCCAACACTTGGGAGGCTGAGGCAGGAGGAATTGGTGCGAGTTCAAGACCAGCCTGGGTTACAAGTGAGCTCAAGGTCAGTGTGAACTGCACAGTGAGACCCTGTCTCAAAAACAAATAAACAAACAAATAAATAAAATAAATATTTATCATTTAAAATGCTCATTTGAACATCTGAAAGCAGGACTGCTACTTAAGTGACAATGTTGGTGACAGACCCAGGAATCATTGCTTCCTCTAAGTCTTCTAGATTAAATCAATGTCTGCCTGTCAATCTTTATTTTTCAGAGGTACATACATTCTGAAGTTATTTGCAAAACATACACATATTTACAAGAATTAGTCATCACTGTAGTTTTTTTGGTTGTTGTTAATTAGATAATGAAGTACACTTACTACCATACAGAAGAATATTCACTTTGGGGAATATAACAAGAGTCTTTGTAATTAGAAACCTGAGCATTTGTGTCCCTGGCTTTTTTTTTTTTTTTTTTTTTTTTTTTTTTTTTTTTTTTTTTTTTTTGAGTGCGCCATCACTATTTCAACATCCTAGTATGTATATATTTATACTATCCAAGGCAGACTGAATTTTGAACATCTTTTAGATAGTTTCTTCTATTCAGTTGAAAGCTATCATTCTCTCAGGTTTTAGTGTGCTGAGAATATTATTATTTTTTATGCATCAGCTTTCTATTACTTGAAGTTATCCCTTAGCTCCTTCCTGAGGATTTTTGGTATAAAAATACCCACTTTTTCTGTTTCTGTACTTTTTCTTTATATTTATAGTACTGGGGATTGAACCCAGGGCCTTCACATTGAGCTAGCTTTTTTTGTTGTTTCTTTTCTTTTCTGTTTTTTTTTTAAATAGGATCTTACTAAGTTACTAAGCTGTCAAGGCTGCATCTGAACTTGTGACCCAGTTCTTTTTACATGACAAAGTTGTGAGTCTCTTTTTCCAAATTGGTCATTTTCTCTGAATCCAAAAAGAAGTAACAATATTGCAGGCCAGTGTGGAGAAAAGCAAAACTAGGGTAAATGGAAATAGTGATCTTATCATCAACTAAATTTGTTATCAATAGACTAGAACTTAGGGAAAGAAAACAACCTCCTAGGAAGGTCTTAAAAATCTCCATTATAAAATACAAATAAAAATAATCAAAACAATAAAAATCTCCAAAAAAATCTCCATTACAATAAATAAATAAAGACAAATAAAAATAATTTTAAAAATAAAAATCTTCATTATCTAAGCAAATTTCCAGAATCAAATGTATTTAATTTACTTAAGTGGCTCTTTTTCCCTTTATGTTCAAATCTCTTAATGAAGTGCAAGCTTAAAATGGCCACACATGAGGAACAAAATGAACATTTAATAAGCCAGCCATTACATCGGATACTTTCTCCATCTTACGGTGGGGTGAGGGGACAGGGCTAAGAACTGAGCCCAGGGCCACCCATGTGCTAAGCATAGTTTACTGTTGAGCTATATCTCTAGCCTCTACTGAACAAGCTCATAATAAGGCCATATATGCATGACTGTCCCAATGGGCAGCTTGTACCACCCAATGAGACTGTACCATGCCACCCAGTGAGACACTCACACATATACCACTGATGGTACAAGCTACTGGATGGGAAAGTCATGCAGTACTGGTGGTGGTTCAAGCCAGTAATTCTCTCCACTGCCCTACAAAGAAACAATTATATGCATAATTACAGATGAGAAACATGACGTCCTAGAAGGGTCTCAAAGATGGATAAATCTCTGTCTCTCCCACCATTAAATGGCAGAGCCATGACTCAGATTTAATTCCATCTCACACTGCTCTCCATGTACATACATCCTTCTAGAGGGGACCTGGAAAGTTAACTGACAGCCTGATCTTCCACGTAGGTCAGAGAAGATGATGCATTGGCTCTGATTGTTTCCCCTGCTTAAAATATAGCACCAATTTCTCCTACATGGATACATACACAGAAGAGAGGTGGATCTTTGCTGTGTGGATGGAATCCTTTCTGGCGACAGGAAGAAATCTCCTCTAGTCCATGGTCAGTTAATTTAAAGAATCCAGTTCTGAAATTAGCAAAGTCAGGCTTAGAGTTAAGCAATGAGACCTAACCATTCCTATCACATGCACGCACACGTAAAATTGAGGATGCACACACATACACAGCAGGAGAAAGCTCTGACACAGCTTCCATAGGATGCAGGCTTATAGGCTCCACAGTAAACAAAACCTAGTTAAAAGGATGTTTTATTATTATCACCACACAAGAGCTGCTAAGAACTTGGAGCAAATAATAGGATTTGGAATGAAAAAAAACTAAAAGCTATCAGATAATGTTTGCTTTTGAAATTCTTTAACCCAACCTCAAACTCCTGAAGTTTCTATCATTTCAAATCTAACTTCAAATTTCTTATCGACTTTTTAAAGAAAAGAAACAAAGTTGTTACTTGGATATCTTTTAAAATAAGCAAGTTAGAAAGTTTTTATTTTTAGAAAATATTAAAAGAAGCTGTTACAGTTTGTATCTAGTTGTCCCTGCAAAGCCTCATGTAAATCCTGGGGCTGTCAAGCCAGGCTCAAGGGGCAGGGCCAGAGAGTCATGAACCCTTAAAGTGACAGCATGTGCCTCCCCACCTGGTGGCCTCTCTTGGAGGTATGGAGCAGATCATCCTGGACATGGTGGCACAATGCCATGAGGCCTTGCTATGTAATTCAGGCTGCTTTAACCTATGAAACCTCCAGTAACTGTGAGCTAATAAACCTTTCCTTCCCTAAGCTTGTGTGTCAGGTATTTGTCCCAGCAACCAGAGAAGAGTAACTAAGACAGAAGCCTTTCAGAACAGCTAACTAATGCTACAATCTCTGAAGTTTAGAAAGAACATGGTCCAAAGAATAGAGGCCTTTTGCTCTCAGGCTTTCTTCCCTACTACCTCCTTGTGACAGCTGAAGCATGTTGTGGGTACTCACTCCTGGAACTTGGGGGAGCAAACGATGGCTATTGACTCTGGCAACATCATCTGGTAGGAGCAGTGAGTATGTAGGTCAACACTGGAAAGAAAGGCTGTCTGTGTGGGATGCGTCTGTGAAGAGAAAAAGTTGAGAACTCCTATGAACATGAACAACCACCCCTGGCCCATGAAGGAAGGTAGGCCCAGGGAGTTTGCACCATTGGTCCCAACCTCTTCTGCAAGTATGTACAATGATATCTGCAATTAAGACGGATACCCCTGAAGGCCATAATAAGGAAGTTCTTTTTCAGCTTTCTAAACTAGTATAAGACATACAAAGAGATTCACGTGTTTGTTTCAAAACACCCTGTTGTACATTGTACATTTTTGTCAAAAAGCAAAAGTATGCTCCCATTATAAAGTACTAAAAACAAAGAATAAAATAAATAAAAATTTACAGAATAAGAGGCATAAGAAAATTTTGGAGGCTAGCAGAATTGTTTGTAGTAAGGAATGCTGAGAAAAAGGGCAAGGGGATGAAAGCAACTAAGAAAATAAAGTAACTTATATTTAATGCATTGGACAGAATGGCAGCTAAATAGGTGAGGGTTTTTCTGGAAAGCAATGTAGGCTGATGCCATTTTAGTTCCTGGGTGGCTTGATATATTAGAGATGCACATACACTGTGCAGAACTCTGTCCTGGGATTTCATAGCAGTCCCGATAAATAGGGTGTTATGTCTGAAAGAAATGTAGTGGTAAGCCCTGAAAAGTGCACATATGATCCTAACTCTGAGAAAAGATATGAAATAACAGCATATTCATTTAATCTTCCCATATGACCTTCTCAGGAAGCAAGAATAAACTGAGGACCAAGAAGTTTAAAAGTTTCTTGCTTTTCAGCCGGGCGTGGTGGCTCACGCCTGTAATCCCAGCACTCGGGAGGCTGAGGCAGGAGGATTGGTGCGAGTTCGAGACCAGCCTGGGCTACAAAAGTGAGCTCAGGACCAGCCTCAACTGCATAGTGAGACCCTGTCTCAAAAAAAAAAAAAAAAAAAAAAAAAAGTTTCTTGCTTTTCATTTAAGAAAGTGGGTATGTTGGACAGCTTTGACCTCTTGCAGGGGGGAGAGGGACAGAGAACAGAAAAAACTTTTCTCTATATACTGTTCATAAAGGGAACTCCAATCTCACTGGTTCATGCAGTCTGATTAGTTTGGGAATTTTTGGTTGGGTGGTGAAGCTATAGGCTATGAAGCTTGGGGAGAGGAGCTATCAAAGCAAAGGGCAATCAGGAAGCCGTTAAACTAGTGGGGCACCAGTTCAAGCACCTTTTGGGGTTTTGTGAAAGAAATATCTATTGATATGTAATGATGACAGCTTAAGACTATTGCAGAGTAGAGATGAACTAAACTCTAAGGTCAGAATGGACAAGACAGAAGTCAACATTGTGGTCCCCTGGAAACTGACTAGGAGGTCCACACTAGGTTACGCGCCAGACTTTCACACCCATGCTGGCACTCAGATGTAGATTCTTGTGAGATCTCTGTCCAGGAGTGAAAGGCATTATGGGTACAGAGACACATGAGGAGAGGGGTATGTGTAGGAGTGCTGACACTGACATTGGTACAGTAGGGCAGTATGAGACTTGCATGGCACAGTCAGGAGGCAAGGAATGGCCTCTCTTGCATGAGAACAGGAGATAGGCCTGGGATGTGGAGACTGGCTTTGTGGAAGGCAAGAATGTGGATACTGGATAGGCTATGTCTCAGGTGTGACAGGTATCTATGGGGGGGGACTGTGTTTCAGGTGTGACAGGTATGTGTGGGGGTGGGGAGCTGGAGCTCAGGTGTGACAGGGAAAAGACAAGTGAGAATAACTGCTGCTTTTGAGTCTAAAGACAAGAGGGAAACTCAGTGTGCTGGTGGGGCAAGTGGGGACAATCAAGGAACCCTGTGGAGCAAGGATCACAGGCCCAGCAGGAGTGGAGAAGCACAAGGACACCTCTGCCTCAGAGTTGGAGGTAGGAGCAGACTACATGTTTTCTGTTCTGACACCAAACAAGAAGAATTAAGGACTTCGATTCACCTTAATTCACAAGTGAATTCGTCGAATGCACCCTGGGATCCACAGAACTGAAGCGGTTACCATGATGGGCATCCATGAACAAAGTAAGTAGGTGAATGGTGGCCAGGAGTAGGGGCACACACTGTCATGCCATTTCCTATCTTTTCTGAGGATAATATGTGCACTTTTCAGGGCTTAGCATTACATTTCTTTTGGTTGGGTGGTGAGGCTGAGGCAGGAGGAACCACCTGAGTTCAAGACAGACTGGGGTACACAGTAAGTTCAAGTCCAGTCTGGATTACATAGTGAAAATGGATCTCTAAAACAAACATACAAACAAACAAACAAACAGAAACAATGGTGAACAGCATGAGAATGGCACTGGGTACTTCTCGAGAAGTCTGAGCATCTCTTTGGATGATTCAAGCCTTGATTATTCTAGAGTCTCCGTTTCTGATGGGCTCCTGGTGAGCTATCTCTATACCCACGGAGGTCACCCATCCTATAGCAGATGATACACATTGCCCAATATTTCAATGTGATAAAAGTCAAGGTCCTAATAAGCTAGTTAGATGAATAATTCTTGAAAGAAGTGTTGTTAAAAGGTTAAGCATAGCCAGGCGTGGTGGCTCACGCCTGTAATCCCAGCACTCGGGAGGCTGAGGCAGGAGGATTGGTGCAAGTTCGAGACCAGCCTGAGCTACAAAAGTGAGCTCAAGGCCAGCCTGAACTGCATGGCAAGACCCTGTCTCAAAAAATAAAATAAAATAAATAAATAAATAAATAAATAAATAAAAGGTCAAGCATAAGGTTACTGGCAAAAGTTGTTTTGTGGGTAATGAATCATCTGGGGTGATATGGGAGGCACAGGCTACATGGATTTCAGGGACTGATTAAATTAGGTAAAAGAGACAGCTTCCCTGGAAGGAGAACAAGACGTTGAACTTCGAGGATAGTTAATGCAACATCTATATTGTCTTTTTTGAGACAGGGTCTTGCTATGCAGTTCAGGATGGCCTTGAGCTCACTTTTGTAGCCCAGACTGGTCTCAAACTCACACCGATCCTTCTGCCTCAGCCTCCCAAGTGCTGGGGTTACAGGTGTGCACCACCATGCCTGGGAAAGCAACATCTATATTGGTATTCACTTATCACTCCCAATTATTCATGTTTTGGGGCTGAGGGGATAGCTCTGTGGCACAGTGCCTGCCTGGCAAGTGCAAGGTCATGAGTTTGAATCCCAGTCATGACAAAAAACAAAACAAAACAAAACAAAAAAACCAATTATTCATTTTTTTTTTTTTTGGTGGGACCAGGGTTCGAACTCACGACCTTGCACTTCCCCAGCAGGCACTTGTGCCTTGGAGCTATCTCCCCAGCCCCAAATTATTCATATTTTATTAATAGGTATATTAGGTCAAAAAAGACAACTATATAGACTAATGTTTGCCCCAGGGGGTGAGGGGATAAGTCTCAGTAAGAAGAATGGAAAAAGAAAATCCAACATGACTCAAAAAGGACATTGACCTTCACTCACTGAAAAAGCACAGAAAATAAACAGGTACAAATGACCAGTGTTTTCAAACATGCTGTACTCCTGAGAAGCTTGGCAAGAGCACGGATTCCTGTATCCCCTCCTCCTGGAAGTAGCTGTCAGGAGAATGAATACTTTTTAAAAGCTCACTAAATGATTCTCATCTGCAGCCCTATCTGGAAAGCACCAATGCTGAGATGAGCTTATGAGGAGTGGAAGAGGTTTGTGGAGCAAAAGTGTGATCTACCTCAGGCAGGTATAAGAACTTCGGTGCAATAGCCGGGCGTGGTGGCGCATGCCTGTAATCCCAGCACTCGGGAAGCTGAGGCAGGAGGATCAGTGCGAGTTCGAGACCAGCCTGGGCTACAAAAGTGAGCTGAAGGCCAGCCTCAACTGCATAGTGAAGACCCTGTCTCAAAAAAAAAAAAAAAGAACTTCGGTGCAAAAGAGGTCTACACCAGTCAATCAAGGCCTAAAATCTACAGTGGGGTGACTTGAAAGATAATAAAGAGATACAATAGAAGTTTGGTAAATAACTGATACTGAATAAAAAAACCTTATTTTGCTTCCTCTAAGCTACTATGCCTTCTTCCCTCCTTCCTTTCTCAGATTTGGTCAAGTGTCTTGGACAGTAGTGATAGTCACTGTGTCTTCTCTACTATAGATAGAAGAAGGTGCTTTCTTAAAGAAACAGCAGTGTGCCAAAGCAGTGGAGTGAGCAAGGAGAGTGACTGGAAAGGACCACAGTAGCCACAAGAAAGAGCAATGAAGACTAAGGAGGGCTGAGATGGGGGCGGAGAGAGGGAGGAGGGGGTTGGGGAGGATGAGGTGGAGGAGATGAAGAAGGACAAAGGAGTAAGAGGTAGAGGATGTGGAGAAGGGAGGGAAGGAGGAAGAGGAAAAGGGGGAGGAACCTGCAGGGAGGAAGAGGGGAAGGAGAAGATGTGGGAAAGGAGGGGGAGGGGAGGAGAAGGGGGAGACTATGGAGGATGGCACAGGGGAGGAAGAGGAGGTAGAGGAGGGGAGAGGAAGGCAGAGGTCACCCCTAGTACTGGTGGTGGGGGAGCTACCAATACTTTCATGATCAATATTTGACCATGTGAAGTTTTGGCCCAGGGAAGTGATTTATAGTTGGTAAGGTGCAGAAAAAAGAACTGATATTTTGCATTCTCCTGAAATTTTAAGATCTCAACAATACTCATGGTCTGCTGCTTTTTTTTTTTTTTTTTTTAAATCTCAAAGTAGGAATTTTTATCAGTGTAGAAATATGGGGGTGGGGAATACTTCAATTACTGTCAACTTATGTTCTAAATGTGTTCATAGCTGGCCACTCAATGATACTTAGACCTTTATTTATTTGTGGCCAAGTTCTACCTGAAGTCTAAACAGTAATTATCTCAAACTTTCTCCAACTCCTCCACTTTCTAAATCTATCTCTAGTAGCAGACCCGGACTCCAAAATCAAGACTTGTCTGAAATAAGTACTCTTGAATTTTCCAAATGTTTCAAAACTCCGTGTATCTTTTTCTTCTTTTAATCCTGTCTTGGAGGAACAGGTGTTTTCTCTCCCAAAGCAAGAACTCCTTCTGTACCCCTGACCTGATACTCTCCTGCTGTTATTTTAGCTCACTTCTCTTGCTCCGATATCCCTCCTGCACAAGCTCACTGAAAATAAAAACATGTTCTGACAACCACATCCTAGAATTTGGGTGTGCCTTCAAAAGGCTGAATAAAGAACAGATAAAAAAAAAAAATACACATTGTACAATTCCACTTATAAAAAGGCCAAAACCAAGCAAAGCTAAATGGTGGTGTTTAGAGATACACGTGTAGGTGGCGCACTATAAATAAAGCAAGGAAGGGATGATGACCAAAGCAGAAGGCTCATTTTTTCCAAAATGGAAATAGGACTGGGTAGGAGAAGGTCCCTGGCAGCAGACCACTTCCTTGCTTGAGTAGTATATCCACAGATGTTATTTTGGGATTCATGAAAGTGCATGTCTAGTGTAGTTTCAAGTCACCATGCCATCTCTATACCTTCCCATGGAGCTAAGCTACTCAACATGGCGGCACCCTCTTCACTGCTACCAAAATCTCAATCCCCATGACTTAACCCTTACAATCTATTGCCACAACTGCCTGAAACCCAGGAACCAACATCAATGGCTTCTCCCAGTCCCAGGTCTTCACCAGGTCAGAATTCTCTGTATTATGTGGCACAGTTAGTATTCCTAAATTCCTTCTCCCACTGTGATTTCTGTGCCCTAATACAGACCTTACCTTCTTGCATCAAAATATATGAGCTATGGTCATAGAAACTATGCCAACACAGTCTACTGTATATACATGATATTCCTAAAAGATGCATAAATCAAAATATTTTAAATGAACCAAGCCAGTATCCCAAGTTGTCAGTAAATCTCTCCTCTTGCTCTCACTTCTCCCTGATGACTTTCAAGGCCAGCTTCCAGTTCTGCCTCCTACTCTGAACTTGCTCCCACGTACCTGGCCCTGGCCGTCTGTTAACTACCTCCAACAACCTGATGGCTCACAAATTCCTTACAACCAACATGCTCTGCACTGAACCCGGCTCCTACAGTTAGAGCTTCTTCTGCATCCCCTTTGTCTGCTTATGAGCAGATCACAGCCACCCCCATGAGCCAGGCCTGAAATCTTTGAGTCATCACTGACTCTTACTCATCCTTTATTATTCATTTCCAATTCCTCTGAAGCCCTGCCGTCACCTCCTCCTTCCCAAACACACTGCCATCATCCTAGCTCTCATCTTACTCCTTTATCACCACACTAACCTCTACAATGATCTTTCATCCATCTTCAATTGGCTTTAAGTTTCCTAAAGCATAACTTTAGTCATATCACTGCCCTGATGGGAGCTCCCCTTGGCCTGTCTGGTCAGAATTCCCATTAAGCACACTGGGTGCGATCTCTCCATCGTCTGAATCATACAGGGCCCTACTGGGCATTTCTTGGGGCCCTTGGCACACTCTACCTACCTCACAGGAAGAGTTGTTCACTGGCTATTTGTGCAATTTCTTTTCTCTTTCTCTTTCTCTTTCTCTTTCTTTCTTTCTTTCTTTCTTTCTTTCTTTCTTTCTTTCTTTCTTTCTTTCTTCTTCTTTTTCTGAGACAAGGTCTTGCTATGCAGTTCAGACTGGCCTTGAACTCACTTTGGTAGCCCAGGCTAGTCTTGAACTCACACTGATCCTCCTGCCTCAGCCTTCCAAGTGCTGAGATTACAGGCGTGCACCACCATGCCCAGTGCCCCACATAATTTCTTTTGTGACACTAAAATCATGTTTTATAGATCTTTGCATCCCCTTGCAGATGGGGGCATGTTTTCCATTCCCCATCTACAATGGTGAGGGGCTGTACAATAGGAGCAAATCAGTAAATATTTCTGTAGTTGAACTGAAGAAAGGATGAAGGCACATGAGACCAACTCACAGGTCAGTGCTTCCTGTTCTAACATACAATTACATGCAATCTTCCTCAATGAGAAATAAGCCAATTTATTTGTCAGCAACTCATACATCTCACACATAAACAGCAGTTTCAGTCTATGCTATGCATGACAGGTTTGAAGCAACAGAAAAAGGTTAAGAGATAATCTTGAGAGAAGGAATTATATTTTACTGGAACATTACCAGAAGTCTATATAAGTTTTGCAAACATGTATATTTATGGCAGTTCTGGTTTACATAAAGGTACTGAATATAACTACCTGATTAACTTCCTAGGTTCATTTAAAGTATTTTGATTTATGCATCTTTTAGGAGTATCATGTGTATAAAGTAGATTGTATTGGCATAGTTTCTATGACCAAAGCACATATATTTTAGGCTACCATCCTATCAGTATTCACATTTTTCACATTTACTGGGAAATTGGAGCTTTAGAAAGACTAGTTTATTTTTATTAAAAATAAACAAAAGATTAAAGTAAAAAATGCTATGTATAAAAATAAAAAATAAATAAAATAAAAATTAAAAAGAAAAGGGGGGGACACCCACTCCGGACCCTGCTCCTGTCCCTTTCTCGGACAGGAGTTTTCTTTTTCTCAATAAATCTATTCTGCTCATAAAAAAAAAAAAAAAAAAAATGCTATGTAGCTTTCAGAAATCAAATTTGGATACTGGACTGCAAGCAGTTAAGTATCTTTGAGGGAAAAATAATAAATAATCTGAATGTAGTTTCCTTTGCTCCCAGAAGGAGACAAGTCAGCTGGCTGGGGCAGTGCACATCCGCAATCCCAGCATTCAGGAGGATCTGTGAGCCTGGGCTACATAGTGAGCTCAAGGCCAGCCTAAATCACCCAGTGAGACCCTGTGTCCAAAAAAACAACAGCAAGCAATGTGCTTCTTTCACAATAAAAAGAGAAGACAAGCCCTTCTCTCAGATTTGCTTACATGAATCCAGCCCAGTGTGATGAGGCCCTGTTGGTCCTGTATGAGGAAAAGTTCTTCTTCATTCTCTGTGTTGCAATAATCAGACCCAGCGCTTTGCTTGGGGATGAGCACGTGGGTAATGGTAAATTCATTCCTCATCTGCCAAAGGAGAAAACAGCTCATCATGATGCCCAGACACTCTTGCAACCCCTCTGTCTCTAACAGTGAAGAGTTAAGACACCTACACCAGGAAGGCCCCTTCCATCCCAGTGTGGGTCTTCTTTTGTGCTCCCTGAATCCTGCACCTCATGGTTTCACCTTGGCTGCTCATGTGCACTGCACTTGCGGGCAGGTGCTTATGCTGTTGAGCTATGGTCCCAGCCCTACCCTTCTTCCAAGCTCAAGTTAAGTCTCTTGTACTTCATCCATGCTGCATTTGGCAGTTAATAATCAGACCTTTAAGTATTTCCATTTAGTGTTCTTTTCTTCCTCAAAATTCCTAGTGCTCATATTATATACACTACTCAGCATACTTTTCATGTTTTGGTATATGTTTTCCATTTTTCCAAAGTGAATGGACACGTTTTGTGGACACATATAGAGTCATGAAAAACTACAGTAAATGTCAAATAAAAAATTACAGTAAAAGATACATGGCATTCAACCTCCTCAAAACATTCTGCCTTGCCTTAAATACACATTTCATTCTTATCACTTTCTGAGGCAGTTTTCAGTGTATTCAAAGTGTGTGGGGGCAGCAACCTCACCGCTCAGAACCTAGAGGGTGGGAACATCTTCCAGGATCCAGGCCACGTGGCCATATCTGGGCAGTCACTGGCTTGGGGGTGGTAGCACTGTGATTGGCACCCCCTGGAGTTGGGCCTGCTGATACAGTGGGCACGGGTGGGGGGCACTGTGGCAGTGTTCAGCAGACCTGGGCATTTCTCTCTGGAGGCAGAAAATCCAGCCAGCTGAGCCAGCATGCAGCGTGCAGCAGTTTGCCGGGCTTGAGCCTCTGGAGTGGCTGGCTATGCTCTGTGGAGTACCATCCAAGGAGAGACTAGGATAGTGCTGTGCCAAGCAGCTGGGGAAGTCCTGGGACTGGGGCCCATGGCAGCAGAGCAGGGCAGGAAGAGTAGCTGGTCAGCAGCCTCTAGGCCACATCCTCCTAGTGACAGAGCTGGGCTAGGGCCCTTTGTCTCTTGCCCAGGTGCTTGACTGTGGCTTGGCAGCTTGCATGGTGGTGTGAGCTGTCTCCTTCTCTTGGCCCCCTGTTTTTTATGTCAAGACCCCAGTAAGCAGTTTACACTGCTAAAAAAAAAAAAAAAAAAAGTGTGTGGGGATATTTTGGAGGGATTAGCTGCAACATTTCTTTCATTGTAGCAATTTTTAAAAAATTTAAACATTCGGGCCCAGTGGGATGGCTCAGTGGTCTAAAGCCCCTGCTTGGGGAAGCTTGGGAGGCTTCAGGGACTGCAGTTCGATCCCCGGCACCACATGCTGCGCCAGCCCTGACCTTGGGGTGGGCTGAGCCGGCCATAAAAATGAGTGAATAAACAAACAAAGGTTCTGAAACAAGAATAAAAAAAAAAAAATTTAAACATTCACTAGATGTTTCAATAACATCTCATACTATATGCCTTTTATTCCCATGTCTTACTATAAAGTAGGTGCTCAGATGATAGAAACGTCTGACTGGATCTTTCACTAAGGTTAGAATTTCTAACAGTAGCACTAAAGTAATCAGCTCAACTCAAGACTGGAAAATCACCAAGTACAGTCACCAAATCAAAGAGACTGTATTACGTGCAGTCCTCAGTTCCTTCTGCGAAGTGATTGGCCTAAAGGATAACTGACCCCGAATATCTTCTCTGAGTCACAGAACCCAAGGGGAAGACACAGTCTCAGTTCAGGAAAGGTTGTTTGTTTTTACCAGTTTTCCACAGAGAATTCCACAGGTTTCTACTCCCCGGGCAGTATTGGCACTGGCTAACTGAAGAAATTGTGGGCACAGCCGCCCGGGCACCACCACATGACGCAACCCATCGATTGTAGGAACTGTAATGGAGAAAGGAAAAAGTCTGAGACTAGAGGGCTGAGTCTCCCCAAGCAGACCTCATAGCTGGCAGCCTTCAAGAGCAATTCTATGTCCCTGGATTCCCCCAGCTTCAGACAGTGAGTGGGCATATCATTCTGACATCACCAAAGGAGACTGTACAGTTGCTTCTTCAATTTCTGGTCATAGCTTATTGGGAGTTGTGATGGTCAACTGTAGGTATCAACCTGACCAGATTATGGAACACTTAGACAACTCACAAAGCGTTATTTTTGGATGTATCTTTTTCTGAAGGAAACTGGGGTATGCAAAACCTGCCTTCAACACAAGTGGTCAGCACACAATCAGCTGGGGACTGGATGGAACAAAAGAAGCAGAAGAGAGGCAATTTTCTCCCTCTCTGTCTCCTGGAGAGGGGATACCCTTCCCTCATCCTCAGCATCAGGACCCCTGGTTTCCGGACTCTAGACCTGAGGACCTGTAGCAGTGGCCTGGCTTCTCAGGCCTCACTTTCTTTAAGATGTGGGTTTAGCTATGCTTCTGGCATTCTGGGATCTCCATCTTGCATAAAGTCTGTTAGGGGACTTTTCAGCTTCCATAACAATATGACTTAATTCCTTTAAAGGCTATGGGCCATGGCTGCCTCCATTTAGATTTCAAAGGGTGTTAGAGATAACTTGAGAAACGAAAGACTTTCCACAGGCAAGGCCACCACAAAGAGTGCCTCTAGGACAGGCTGACTACAGCCTCAAATGGGGGACAGTGCACCTCAAGACACTAGAAATGCAGGACCTGTCAGCATGTAAATCTAGCCAGCAAAGCTGACACTTCAACCTTTGAGAGTTGCTGGGTGGACGAAGCCTAGCAAAGCCACAGAGACGGAGCTGTCTAAAGCTTTGACAGTCCGAGCCCTCCCCAGCGTGGGCAGAATGTAGGGCTTGGGAGTTAAAGGAAACTATTCCCTAGAATACCTAACATTTTTTCTACTGCATTCAGACTTACTTGGGGTTGGTTAGTTACCCCCCTTTTTTTCCTTTTTTCTGGAATAGGAGTGATTAGCCTACACCAGTTCCACCACTGCATTTTGGAGGCACACAATTTATCAAATTTATATGCATGCAGCTGAAGAAGGATGCATTGTGCCCTATGTCACACATATATCTGATTCAGATGAAACTTGGAACTTTTTAGTTGATGCTCTTGACAGTACAGTGAAGAAAAGAGTAAGCTTTAACCAAGATACGACAAGAATAAACTACTACTTTTTGTTTGTTTTCTGAGAAAGGGTTTCACCATGTAGTCCAGGCTGGCCTTGAGCTCCTGGCGATCCTCCTGCTTCAGTCTCCCAAGTGCTGGGATGAGAGGCAGGCACCAACTACTAAAGTAGTAGTCTAAACTACTACTTTAAAAAGATCCTTAGATGTCTGGGGATTCTCTGACAGAATTTAATACAAAGATTATTTTTTAAAAATATTTCCAGTCATCTAAACTTTTAGTTTTATGTTTCTCTTATATCTCCTAGGAATGTTGGAGCATGTCAAAGAAACATCAGTATATACATACTGTACTTGCCAGGCAAGCACTTATTCTACTGAGCTGTCTCCCCAGCCCCAGTATATATTCTTGATGGTGGAAAATTATTTGGGTAGTTACTTGTGAATACAGTCCTTCAGAATAAAGTTAAATACTAAATGATTGCAAGTAACAAAACACATAGTCTAGTTTTCCAAAAAAGCACAAACAAAGTTATTCATAAATCTATTTCAGGATGCTGAGAATGGACACAATTCCTGAAGAGAAAGCCGGCAGGTATGGGTAGAAAGTATCATCCACATCCATGCTTTCATTTTAAAAAAGTAAAAAATGTTAGAGTGTGGTGGTGTAAGCCTCTGATACCAGCTACTTGGGAGGCTGAAGCATAAGGATCAAGGGTTCAAGGCCAACATAGCATACATTGCAAGATCCTGCCTTAAAACAACACAACATGACACAGTGAAAAAGGATGTTCTGCTTCTACACACTTGACAGCAAAATCTATATTGCCAGAGAGGAAACACAGATGCAGAGACTCAGTCACAGAGCAGTTTGATGACTGTGTCTAAGGAAGATAAATTAAGGTTTGGCATTGGCAAAGTCCTTTCTTTTCAGTTCAATAATCACTTACTAAGTGCATACCGAGTACACATTGTGCTCAGCCCACAGGGAACACAGAGATGAGTAAGACTCAAGCCCTAACCTGTGGGAAGTTAAATCTAGCTATTGACAAATGACTACACTAGTAGGTAAATGCTCTAAATTATATTAGAGGTAAAAAGAGCTCTGGGAGTTTAACAGAGAACAGAATTAATTGGATTAAAGGGACCTGGAAAAACTTCAAGAAAAGCAGGGAAGGTAGAGACAGTGAAAGGAAAGTCTAGACAGAAGGTAAATATGAACGAATCCCCTTGGAATAAGATGGTCAAGGAAACATCCCGGAAACTTGACAGTCTTTAAATGACTACTTGAAAGCTGACTCCTCCAAAATTTGCTCTCACATAAGTGCTTGCCTGGCAAGTGCAAGATCCTATGTTCAATCCTTTGTACCAGAAAAAAAAAAAAAAAAAAAAAAAGTTGTCTTAGGGGCTGGGAAGATGCCTCAGTAGAATAAGCACCTGCCTGGAGAGTGCAGGGTCCTGAGTTCAATCCCCAGTACAAAAAAAAAAAAAAAAAAAAAAAAAAAGTATGTTGCTATGAATCTGGAGGAAAAATGTAATTTGGCCAATGGTTCAAAAAAAAAAAAAATTCACAGCTGGGTGTGGTGGCACACACCTGTAATCCCAGCACTTAGGAGGCTGAAGCAGGAGGATGGGTGCAAGTTCGATACCAGCCTGGGCTACAAAAGTGAATTCAAGACCAGACTGAACTACATAGCAAGACCCTGTCTCAGAAAGACCAAAAAAATTCACTCTTACCAGCAAGGTACACTCATCATTTTCCTCTATTAAATTCCTGGTAACCAATCAGTGAGTTTTTCTTTATTTATTTTTTTTTGTGGGACCAGGATTCGAACTCACGACCTTGCACTTGCCCAGCAGGCACTTGTGCCTCAGAGCTATCTCTAATCAGTGAGTTTTTATGGCTGAACTGAGATATAACCAACCATATACACTGTTTCTTTTGACTAACTGAAATCCTTAAATATTAGGATGCTTTCAGAGCAAGCATAACTTGATGGCTCTTTTTGTTGAAGAGTCAATTACTGGGGGCTGGGGAGATAGGTTGGTGACCTGGCAAACACAGGTCCTGAGTTCAATCTCTGGTACCACATGCAATGCTGGTCCTGGAACCCGCCTATAATCCCAGTGCTGGGGAAGCTGAGATAGGAAGATCACTATGAGTCCAAGCTGCATAGTAAAACCCTGTACCAAATTAAAAAAAAAAAAAAAAAAAAAAAAAAAAAAAAAAAGTTAGTTGCTAAATTGCACAGTAGATTTATCTTTTTTTTTTTTTCCTGGTACCAAGGATTAAACTCAAGACCCTGTGCTTGCCATGCAAGCGCTTATTCTACTGAGCTATTTCCCAGGCCCCAGCATTATCATTTAAAATTATTTTTACAAGGGCTGGGGAGACAGATCAGTGGTCTAAGCACCTCCCTGTTAAACCAAAGAACCTCAGTCTGATCCCCAGTGCCAAATGTTGTGCCAGCTGGATTATTCTGGGCGTGGTCTCCCACACCTGTAATCCCAGGGCTGGGGAGACTGAGACAGGAGGATCACTATGAGTCTCAACTGTGTATCGAGACCCTGTAACAAATAAATAAATAAATAAATTTTAAAATTATTTTTACAAAAAGCCAACAGTGGTCTCTAATTCATAAAATATTTAAAATCTCTGTGTAACCCTTAAAGCTGAGAGCCAGCTGAGCATGGTAGCATGTCTATAATTTCAATACTTGGAAGGCTGAAGTAGGAGTATCACTGTGAGATTATGGACAGATTGTCTGGGCTATAGAGTGAGGATGAGGATATCCTGGAATACACAGCGAGACCCTGACTCAAAATAAAAGACCAAAAAGAAAAAAAGAAAAAGTTTAGTGCTTAACTTCCAATGATAGTATGAACTTTTCAGAAAACTGAGCTGGCACATGGTTTTAGCAAAGGCCACTATTATGAGACAGCGAGTGTGAAGGGATGTAGTATGCATGACTCTACTTAATAAATGGGCCTCCTGTGACCAAAGCCTAGGAAGTGGCACCACAGGGATCTTCATGGGCTGAATACCCCAGCTACAGAAGGGATGGAAGAGAATATCAGAAGTGGACTCACTACTTTCAGAGTTGCTCAGCGCTCCAGGCTTCAAGGACCTGTCCACTACTGGTGGCTTGGCCAGCCTTAGGGTTGAATTACAGTCTGCAGGCTGTGTGGATGAGACAGGTGAGGTGGGGAACACATCTAAAGACGGCTTTTCCAAGTCAGGTACCAGTGGACCTCCTTGGCCAGGGTCTACCTTCCCAAACTCCTGTACAATTTTTAGTCGCTCCTTTTCTAGTTCCTGGTTCCGGATCATCTCCTCAAAGGCATGAAACTGTTCCTGTTCCAACTGTTGCTGCTTTTGTAGGGCTACCCTCTGTTTTTCCTTTTCCAGCTCCTGCTGGATGGCCATGTTCCTGGCAAATTCCTCTGCTTCTTTCCTCTACAAAGAGACCAAAATAAATGAAATAAAATTAAAAAGTTTATGCTGCTACTTCACACCTCAGAAAAGCAAGGCTCAGCCACATTTCCAAAATGTACTTCTGTTCTGGTCTTGTATCCTAATACAGAACTCATGCTTCCCTTGGGAGCTCTATTGCTACTAAATGTAATTCTCACCCCTTTAAACCAAGCCACTGAATATGGATCTTCAAGGACATATAAAGGCTCAGTCCTCTCAGTATGCTCCCTTGATGGCTTTTCCTTTTTTTTCTTTCTTTCTTTTTTGTACAGTTTCACTACTGACTCATAGTGATCCTCCTGCTTGTACCTTCCAAGTGCTAGGATTACAGGCGTTCGCCACCATGCCTGGACTCCATCGCCAGCTCTGCGAGCTTGAGCTTGAGAGTGGGGATAATGTGGCAGGTAGGGCCAGGAACCGAACCCTGGCCCCTGCGCTTCCCTAAGCAAGTGCTTAGTCTACTGAGCTATGCTGCCAGCTCTGATGGCTTTTCCTAATGTACTTTCTTCTTTACTGAAATCTTGATGCACCCCATAATCTGTATCACAAACAGTTCTACTCTCTAGGTCATGAATATATTTTGTACCCAAGTAAGGTTATAAAACAGAAGCAAATCTGAACTTGTACCTGCCATGTTGGAAGTCTCTACCGATTTTGAGCCTGAAAATGAAGCCTCTAAAATTTTCCTGATGAGGCTACAATTTTGTATTTCCTTGAATTTCCAAATATCTGTGTCAAAATTGTGTAACTGCTTATATCACATTGTATGGAAAGTTATTAGAATAGCAATGATGGTCAGAAAATATCATTTATAAGCTAAGTCAAAGATATTTGATACTCAGAAAGCCAGTGATGATAAGCTCAGTACCTATGTTATAGAGTAATAGTATCACAAAGCTTTTCTGCTGGAGGGTTAAGAATGTAAGTTAACAGACCGAAAATTGGAGAAAAAGAAGGGCTGTAAGGATAGCCAATATTTTGGCCCTAGCCCTTCAAGGTAAATAAAGACCCAGGATATAAGAGAACCTGTACTGTAATATCCTATAACTCAGAGGTGTCCCAAATTTCCTGGTCAAGGAGATTATGGGACCTCAGAGGAAAGGGATGAATGAACTGCAGTGCGTCTAAGGAGAGTCACCCAGAGAAAAACATTCTCTCAGGCTTTCACAGAAAGCAAAATGGCCAAGCAATGGCCGTGACTCGTCCC
>PVJA010030723.1:0-25558 GCA_004027025.1 Myocastor coypus
ACACTACCATGGAAGAAAATGGGAATCATGCAGATGAAACCTCTGAATTGGTAGCATCTGAGGCAGACAGACAAGTGCAGAAACTTATAGAGCAGCTGAGATCAGAGATAACATCTGAAGTAAAAAAAGAAATACATGAAGTGGAAAAATGGCTGGAGAAACGTATAGAGGACATCAGAGCAGAAATAATATCTAAAGTTGACAAAGACATGCCTAAATCAATAACATCCTAAGTAGGGGAACAACTACAGAAAAGTAGAGAGGAGAACTGAAATATGGTAAGTGAAACCCTTGGTAGAGCATACAGGACACTCAGCACTCTGATGTCACTGCAAGCTGTGACAGCTGTAGCAGTTGGCCAAGTCACGACGCAGGAGGGGTAGTAGGTTCAGGACGTAAGGAAGCAGAGAGGGGTGTCGGCCCTGGTGGAGAAGCTGGGAAAGGTGGTCTAGCCAGGGGAGGGGACCATCTTGGGCTCAGGCTGTCGATTCATTTGGCCTTAACTGGGCTGGTGGTAGGTGTCCAGTGGTGTGGCTAGAGTTAGCGCTCAGGTCATTGCCTCAAATATAGGCACAGCAGACTGGTAAGGGGAGGGAGAGGCAACAGCGATGACAGATCCACGTGGCCAAGGACCTGAGGATGGACCTTATACCAGCGGATCTTCTAGCAAGCCCCGCCAGTGGAGCCCCAGCCCACTATCACTTGACCTCAGTTAGGACATCGATTCCATACTGCGTTCTGAGCCCCTCCTGCCAGCCTTGTGACCAGGTGGAGCTAAGGCCTGGTCCTCCCTGCACTGATGAGGAGCATTTCTGGGTTTTATTGGGCTGCTTGCCTGTGACCTGGTGGCTATGGCTGCCAACCTGAGGGTGACCCCTGCAGGGGCTTCTCTGTGACCACCTTGCTTTTTATCATTTCTGGCTGAGCCAGACTAAAGGTCTGCTACAGAAGGAGCCCTCAAGAAGTGCTAGAGAGGCTGGCTTTAAATGTTCTAGATGTTTCATACAGTTTAATTAATTGTGCTTCCTTGTGAACTTTGGGGTGGGGTGGGGTTGGGAGACCTGTATTTTCTACTTCTCAAGATCTTACAACAAATCAGAATACTGAAGGAGCTCTCAGAACTGAAAGAGCCCAGCGTTGCAGTGTCTGGCAAGAAGATTCAAGGCAGAAATTAGTTTCAGCTGCACCTTCTTGTCTTCCTGTTTTCTATCCTCCTCCTCAGACATAAAGGTCCCCATAGTTCTGGACCTGCCCTCATGGGTAGAGGAGTGCAAACAACCGAAAACTACTAGGAAAGCAAACAATAGATCTTTGTACAACTTTATCTTCTTCATTATTTCTTTTAGATTTTAATCTCCTGTGGGCAGCCAAGAGCTCTGTCAGCCACATGCTGGCTCAGCACTGCTGGTGGGAAGGGCTAGGGCTCTGGCTCTTCCTTTCTCTTCCTTCTCATCCATTCCTTTTCCTCTTCTTCCTTCTCCCTCTCACTCCTTTCAAGTGATTCTACCCTTGACCAAGTTCAGAAGCCACAGTGGCTCTGGCTTGGTGTGACCCTGGCCTGCCAGGCCCACTTCCCTCTCAGCCCCAGGGGTATCCTGTGTTTGGAGATGAGGAAGAGACCCCTGAGTCAGAGAGGCCTGAGCTCAAGTTCAGGTACTCTGGCTTGCTGCGATGTGGCTTTGGATCCTTTATCAAGCTCTCTGCGCGTCATCTTCCTCCTCAACTTCTGTGGCCAGGTGGGGATGGATGGCAATGCCCGCCTTCACCTGGGCGCTGTGAAGAGGCATGACATAGTTTTGTAAATTGTTTAGCACAAGGCCAGGGCATAGGAACACTTAACGAACATGAAGTTTTGAGGGCCATTGCTTTAGAGCAGCTAGCAGCAAGACCTGGTGGGGCTCTGTTGTCCCCAGCCTTGGAAGGAGAGAGAAGGCGGGGCCTTGTAGAACCTGAGGTGCACTGTTAGTCTGTGGAGCTGGCTTTCAAGTATGGGCGTGTTCTGCCCTTTCTACTAGGACGCTAGGACCTTTCTGCTTTTTAGGAGACTTGCCATCTCCAGTCCTCTCAAGTCATCCTTGGCATTTCCCCTCCTTCCCCCTCCCCTACAGAAGGAAGCTGGGTGCCTTCCCCCCTTCCTGTTTGCTCCCGCCACTCCTCCTGTACTCCTGCAGTTGAGGAGGAACAGTTTGGAGAGTAGAGAGCAATGCTTTTAACCTAAAGCATTGTCCTTTTATTCTACTCAGTTCTGCCCCTGGTAAAGAAGAGGGTAGCTGAGGCGGGTAACAGCAGGTCTTCTATTCTTGGTCAAGGGACGAAGATGGAGACCAGACATGGGAGACAGGAGCAAGATCTGTGCTCAGAACTGGATGTATCCTGTATCGTGCATCTGTCATTCTTCTTGACATCATTGAAGGGAGAGACTGTATCTCTTACTTACCTCTTTATGAGGAAACTGAGATGCTTAGGTGGCTGCTGGAGCCAGTGCCCAGAGCCCCTTGGGAGTCTTGTTAAGCTGTGGACCCGGGTTTGGCAGGAATGAGTGGGGCTGGAGAGTCTGCCTTTCCAACAAGCTCCCAGTGATGCAGATGGTGCAGGTCTGGCAGAAATGTTACCTTGGGAATCAGGCTCCAAGACAGCGAGAGAGTGGCTGGAGCTTGGGTACCTGCTCAGGTCCCTTTGCCTCCAACGCCCCTGACCTTCTGTTCTAAGAAGCTGTGCTACTCCAAGAAGTTGACTTCCTTGGGTCAGTTGGAGCCTTTGAAAGGACCAGTTGAAATCCCATGGATTCCTGGAGTTGGTCCAGTCCTAGAGTTTGCTGTAAAAACTTCAGCGCCCAGAGGGTTTGCTTGGTCAGCTCTGATCATCGGCATGTGCTGAGGTCACCTGGCTGTCCAAATACGGTCTCTGGTGGGGATAGAATTTGTGCGACAACATGAAGATCAACTAGATGGGAAAAGCAGACTCTCTAGAACTTGCTACATCTTATTACCCTGCTGGTAGAGACTCAGTGGCAGGCAGGCAGGGCTGAAGCTTTATAATGGCTTTAGAAAGGTACAGCTTCAGGTGGGCTTTTCATAGGGGCTGTTGCCATGGAGAAGGTGCAGGCACTCTGAGTGGTGGGTAGATGGCTTGTATCACCCATGATGCTCAGCGAAGTGGGATCCCTGGGTTGTGTGCCAGACTTGCTGGATGAGAAACTCAGCCATTCTCATCACTGCCCTGGGTTGAAGACCTCTGCTCAGTCTCAGTGCTCTCCTCAACCTCACAGGCTACCTCAGAAGGGGGAATTGGCTGCTCTAAGCCAGAATTGCTTAGGGGAGGATGGGAGGAGACAGCTATCTCTGGAGGGAAGGGCTAGACATCTGTAAAGGACCAGACAGCCCCTCAGTGGCGACACTCTTAGGTGCACTCCAGGCAGGGCAGCAGCTGCAGCCACACGCAGCACTCTCAGAATTGGTGTTTCTGAGTCAGGGACAACATGGGGGCTGTTTGGTTATCATCCCTGGAACTTATTCAGGGTTGGTCTGGTTTTCCCTGGCCGTCGCCTGGTGTTTCAGTGAAAAGCTGTAACACTGGAAGGTTTTGTTTTGTTTTAATCATGGCTTTATAATTACCTCTCTGCCGGCTGACAGCTGTTATTAGCATCACCTTGAGATCTCCTTGAGAATTTTTACATCCAGAAAGTGATCCAGCACCTCTGGGGCTAGTGTCAGAAGCTGTTAGAGAAACAATAGCTTTCAGAAGTCACCGGGTTTTATAAACACAGACAATCCCATCCCCTTCTAAAGGAGGAAAAAAGATAAATAATTTTCATGAAGGCAATTTATTTCCTGGGGTCTGTATTTCCGTGCTGTCTCAGCTGCAGGCTTTCACCAGTCTGGGTCCCTGCACAGAGTCAACGCGGGCTCTGGAAGGAGGCTGAGGCTGCTGTCTCCGGGGATTTTCACCTGGAAACCACCGCAAGAGTTTGTGGCCATAAGAACCAAAGACCTTTTGGAGAAAGATCTTTCTTTCTTCTCCTCTAATGCTAGAAGTGATTTGATAGGCGTGCGTGTCTGGGAGGAAGGGAGAGTGGCAGAGGTTTGCAGAGGCGATTCCTGTTTAAAATTGCCCTGGGAATTTTTAGCTTAAAAACTAAACTAGTCCATCCAAACTAGTTTAAGAGGAATGATTAAAATTATAGCTGGAATTTGGTTGGATATGAAAAATAATTTCCTATTTATTTTTTTAAAATTAAAAAAGATTTTAAAAATGATTTCCTATTTCTAAGTAGTGAAGGAAATGGAGATTTCTGTTTACTTCCCCAAATAAGACTGTGCTGCCTCGGACCAGGGCAGGAGGGTCACAGTGAGTGCAAGGCCAGCCTACACTGCCTAGCAAGACCCTGTCTCAAAAAAAAAAAAAAAAAAAAAAAAAAAAAAAAAAAAAAAAAAAAAAAAAAAAAAAAAAAAAAAAAAAAAAAAAAAAAAAAAAAAAAAAAAAAAAAAAAAAATACTGTGCTGTCTCTTTGCAGCACTGCTCCTGCAGTGATCTGAGTGCTGCTGATAACAGATGCAGAGGATTTGGAGTGGAGCCTGGCTGGTCTCGGAGGCTTGTTCTGCCACTAGCCCTTAGCATGTTCTAGGACAATACATAGACCTACACTCAGCCTCATTTGTTTTTATTCATTTGTAAAAGGTATTGAAAAAATACTGTGCTTATAATCTCATAGAATTTTCCTCTAAAACATAATGAGACAATGTAGGCAACTGTATTTTTTTTTAACTTTGAGCAGAAATAAGTAAAAATAACAATAAAACAGAGTTTGAAGATAGGCTAACAGAAGAGTAGCAACAATTACTACATTGCATATTGTTATATTCAAAGCAGTTGTTTAGAGTACAAGATATAGGCATGAAATGTTACCCAAAAAAGTATTAGCACAAAACTTTTTTCTTAATGACCTAAGAGAAACTAGCTATAAAACTGTCTTATTCTATCTATCTATCTATCTATCTATCTATCTATCTATCTATCTAATCTATTCTATCATCTATCTATCTATCTATCTATATCTATTATCTAATCTATCATCTATCTATTCTATCTATCTATTCTATCATCTATCTATCTATCTATCTATCTATCTATCTATCTATCTATGTTTTTTCCTGTCCCCTTTCTCCCAGATGATTGTATTTGGAAGAGTGGAATGTTGTATACAAAGGAAAGGTCTAATTATTATCAACCCCAAGCCTCAGATCTGTCAGACCTGCTGTTTAGCCCCCCAAGTTCTTGTTCACCCTCTATCTACCTGACAGCCAATCCTGAGGCCCCACCTGGCGGTGAATGAGATTGAGAAGCTTCTCCCCCGCCATATATTTGACCCATGGACTAGAAATTGCCAGCACAGTGTTTTCAAATCTGTTCACTTTGGAAGGCATGGAGCCCTGCCAAGGAGGGAGACCGTTCTTGCTGGGCTTGGTAGCTGCTCTTGACTTTCTCTAAGGATCAATGTGCAGCTCTAGGATGAGGGGGGAATGAAACAGAGTAGAGAGCAGAGATAAGGAGAAGTGAACATTAAAAACTAAACTAGATAACGAAAATGTTAAGAATGGACATGGAGACTCAGAGATCACTTTCTCAAGATGGCTCACGAAGGTGGTTTATGAGAAGATACTGTGCACAGGTCTTGCTGGTGGCAGGTGAAATAGGCTGGCTTTCTGTCACTGCTTTCCCAATGAAGAGCCAGGCCTGGAGCAGCCTGGTCACTGAGTGAGGTCAGGGTGGCGTCAGGAACCCGGTTCCTGTTTCTTCTCCTTGTCTTTCAGAGAGAAGCCTCAGTAACCACATTTCCCCACATCCTTCCTTGCCTTTTCTCCTGTAACTCTCCTCTTTTTTTTGGTTCTTTTTCCTCCCGTTGAGGACACCAGTTTTAACCACGGGTACTAACTGAGCCCTGCGAATACTATCATGTGAGCCCAAACCAGGGCCTGTCCAAATGCTGGGCTTCAGGAACATCTGAGACAATAGCCTCAGACTCACCAGCTGGATCAGCATCGTCACCCAATGCCAAGCCTGGAGCCTTCCTATCCATGAAGTTACTTTTTTGGACTCCAGGACTGTAATCAAGCCAGCAGGGTCCTGGATTCTCCATAAAACTGAATTAGAGCTCTGAGTGAATTAACTGTTTGCTCCTCCTCGTGCGCAATGCATCTTTAATTACATTTCATAAAAATGTCTGGATGGATTGATGGGACCTTATTTAAACTTTAGGTAGGCACAGGGAGCAGATGATAGTACAATATAACATGTTCTGTTAATATAGTCTCCAAACACATTTACTTTACAGCAGTTCAACAGAATCTTTGATGTGGGGCTACTTAAAAATATATTACCTTTGAAAAGATTTCCTTGGAAGATAGAGTGGGTGCCTGGCAGCTTGTAAGCACTCAGCCAGATGATCAAATGACAAACATGTCAACAGGTATACTTCACCCTGCTGGCTCCCCTGACACATGTAAAATGCTGTTTTCTTTTAGAAAAAGAATATATTTCTTGAAATGCCTTTCAGTCACATTGTGGAATTTATGAAGCAAATCTTGTCCGACATAAGCTCTTCACAATGAAAGAAGCGTCTCTCCGGCCTGTCTGCCCCAGTCTTCTATCAGCACAGATTACTTTAGGTGTTGGGTGGGGCATGCAGTGGGTGGGCAGAAGATGAATGCTGCTTATAGTAAAAAACAGCAGAGACCCGAGTTGCAGAGAAAGGTTATGTTTTATCTGGAGGATCATATTTATACTTTCAAAAAGCTATCAGTGTTCTGCCGGGCCATTATATTTACTACCCCCACCCCCCATGAATTCCTTTGATGGAACAAGAAAATTGTGTTTCACCCTTGGGGCAGAACTGTTTGCTATGCTACTAATGTGTTGGATAAACGCCTGGCTAAGTGCCTTTCCCTCCACAGCTCTGGGGTTCCCCCAGGTATGGAAGAAAAAGGCTGTAAACTCCCAGGAAAAAGTTAGCCTGTGCAAGAGTATGGGTGTGATACATACTCCTCTTAGCTCTCTCTCTCTGGGCGAGGTCCTCCTTGTATTCCTTCTTGTTTTCTAACTCTGTAAAGAAACTCCCATAGAGACTCCTGAGTCATCCAGGTTGGATCCATTGGTTTAACTGAAAAACGGAGAATAATTGTCTTCTCTCCTGTCTCAAGTAAAGGAAATAGATTTGACCCAGCAAAGATAAGGTTCTTTGCTGGAGGGGGACAGGGTGAGCAAGAATGGCCCAGCTCGAAAGTGTAGCACTGAGCTTGCCCTTTGTGTCCACCAGCAATGAGCTCTCCAAGGTAGAACCACAGATATGGGTTTGGGGAAAGGCCTGGTCTTGGAGGGACAATGAATTCATGCCAAAGAAACTGAGATGTTGCAGTGGATTTAATTTCTCTTGTGCAAAGTCTGATTCATATGTAATTATGCTAGGTGAAGTTAGCACACTGGCTAGACAACCTCTCCCAAATACAATCAAATCAACCCACCCCAAACTGTTCACATCTTTGAAACATCTGCTCTTGAGGCAGCTCAGCGGTGCTTTATTTGGGCTCCATTATCTGCAGACCCCAGCTACTGGGCCTTGGTAACCTTCTCCAAAGAGAAACTGATTTAGAATGCCCAAGGTTTTGGGAATAGGCTGTATCAGGCCATTATCCCTGTTGCTTGGACCTGGTGGTAGCCTGGGCCTCTCATTTATATCACATGTAGGGACAGATGGCAGGAAGTTAGCACCATGCTGGGGCAGGAAGGCTCTCAGTGAACAAAGAAGTCCTCTAGGGAGAGAAGGTGGTATCATCGGCTGCTCCATGAGTGATGACAGAAACTAGAAGCCATTGTCCCTTTCTCTGCTGACTGCATCATGGCAGGGGTGAGTGTGATCTCAGCCAACCTAGCCAAGGGAAAGGGCAACCTCTAGCTAGCCACAGGGAGCCTCCTGCCGTGCACACTCGCAGAGGGCAGCAGTAGCTCATGCTAACTTCTGCTGGAGGAAAGAACCAGCCAATGATGCAGTCATTCAACCTACCGCAACCTCCTGCAGTGGAGGGTGGTGGCCTGGGCAGGTGACTCATCTCACTTCCTTTCTAGCTGATCTGGCTTTGCTTTGTATCCTGGTTTTGGAACCGAGGTCCCGTGATTACACCCACTTGGTACCTAGGGTCACCCACTATGTCTCTGTGTGGCCCCTGCAGCTGGGCTTCTGCCTGCATGTCCAGGGATCCTGTGCCTAAGCCCTAGCATAGGGTGCCAGCACTTCCTGGCCAGCGCTCTCCGAAGCCGCTTGCTTGGCAGCTGGATATTACAGGCCACCCAACCCGTTTGCTTCCTGCTTGCTCAGCTGGGCCAGGCTCTCCCAGAGCCCATTTCCTTGCTTCCTCCACTGCCTGCCCAACCTTGTAGGGTCTGCCCAGCTTCATAGCAAGCAGGTTTCCTGGACTGGCTTTATTCTTGCCGCTTCCTCAGCCACTCCCATTGCCTGCAGGTGGTTCCCAGGCACCTACCCAGCTCGATCTGGCGGCCGCCATCGGCCGGTGCAGTGCTCTGAGCTCAATGCAGCCGCATTAGCAAATGCGAGTGAACAGCTGACCGTGCACAGACATTGTCCCATATAGAGGGCGAGTGTGGTCCCTCTTGGTAATGCAATCGTTGGTTCTTTAGGGTTTTAAAAGAGATAATCCCTGTCAGCCCTGTGTTAGTAACTGGACAAGGCGGATGAGATTCACTTATTCATTGCCTGTCCCAGGGGGGAAGCTAGCTGGAGTCCCTAGGACTCAGGCTACCAGGTTCTTGAGCCCATGAATTATTTCAACAAGAACGGATTTGAGGCCTATAATTTCCCCAAATTTAAACAATCAGCTTTGCAGCAGATCTGGAGGACTGCCCCTTAGCTGTACTTGTGGGTGAGAATTCTTGCCTTTGACAAACCCACTGAGCTGGCAGTGAATCACTCAATTATTGAAAATTCTTTTCTAAATAGAAAGTACTCCACAGCTTCTAATGGAAAAATTCCAAACCCTACAGCAAATATCCAGCCCATTGGTAGAAGCAGGCACCACTCTTTACTTTCATTTGAGCTCGAGTAGAAGTTTTGCAGATGACCTGGGAATCAAGTTGGCCAAGAAACAGACACGTGAGTGTGTGAGTCTCACCCACTCCGTCTCACAAGCTCCTGGGGCGGAGAATCGGAGCCTTGTTGGGCAGCCTCGGTCGTGTGGGTGCGCTGGGCGGCGAGAGCATTTGATAGGTGCGGAGGCCAAGGGCAGCCTGGCTGTCACTAGGAGCTAAAAGCTCTAAATGGGCCACCCCGAGGCTGAGCTCCGTGGGCGGGAGCAGAGAGTGGGTGGGGCTGCATGTTCTCATCTGTCACAGCCACCTCGGGTGAGGAGCGCTTAGCTTCATAAACAAAGTATAAACATAATGGGCACCTCAGAGCTCTGCTGCCACTCAGCCTTCTAAAAACAAAAAGCTTCGCCACCATTGTAGAATGGTGTGTGTGGTAGGCAGGGGGAGGGTGGAATAATGAGACAAAGGGAATAATGTAAGGAGGGCAGCGGATTCCAGGGCCGTCACATCTGGGCCAAGCTGTTCTGTTCTCTCCTTCCTTGTAAGACTCTGACAAGACACGGGAGGAGCACTCCCCCAGTACAGCAGGAGGATGCTATTTCTTTCATTCATTGTTATGAAGATTGAATAATTTCGTGATTCCCATATAAAATACCTGGCCCATTGAGCATGGGCTATATTCCGCTCCTAAATTAAGGCTAGCCCTTGAATGGGTGGAAAGTGTCACCGTGAGGCCTAAAGTTTTGGATAACCTCTGGGGCCCAAGGCAAAGGAGGATTTGGAACTGAAAACTGCCACTGTTGATAGTTTAGCAGACCCACTGAAAAGCGGTATGTCTTGAAGGCCACTCCAGGATGTAGCTGTGGGAGTCGGGCTACGTGCCGTGCAGGGACAGCATAGGTCCTTGGCCATCCTCTGTGCCTGCTGGGGTGACTGAAGCCATCACTTTGTGCTGAGGCTGTTCTTTGGGCTAAGATTTGTCCTGGTCATGGCTGGTGCGGGCCTCTGGCTGTAGCCCGTGGCCAAGCACACAGAGGTCTGGGGGAGAAGCTTGTCTGCTACCACCGCCCTGCAGTTCCGGGGCACAGGGGCGGCTCCAAGGTGCCACATCCTGCGTGGGGCTGTCCTTGCTGCTGCTGTTGCTGCTACTGCAGAGAGAAAAACCAAGGTCAGCTCAGAACCAACTCTGCTGTTCCTTCCCGCTCCTTCCCATCCCCCACTGCCTGCTGGGTGTTCCTCCCGGCCTTCTCTCATGAAGCCCTGTGGCTCACTCTTGGCACTGGCCATCTTTCTGTGTCAGGTGTGTCCGGCTAGGCTGCCCTTGCTGCGTGCTCACCTGCCCACCTTCCGTGGTCAGGCCTGGTGGGAACCAGCTCTCAGCTTTGCAGCTTGCAGGCTGAATCTTATTCTGTCCCCTGCCCAAGATCCTGCTGGTCTGAACAAAGCAACTCCCCCAGGAGCTCTGGAAACTGGGCCTGTATTTTGTTTTTGTTTCTAAAGCACTTCTTGTTTAACAAAGGACTAGGATTAGCTAGTTGAATTAACAACAATGACAGCAAAGGAAAAGGACAAAAACCCAAAATTACAAAAACAATAAACAAAACCAGTCCTGCCTTCACAGCTGCAGACCTTTTCCTGAATGGAATGAAATGGAGGCTGTTTTCGGCTAGAACTGAGTTTCCCAGCTGCTGAGTGGGGCTGTGGCGGGGGAGGGAACCCCACATCATCCTCAGTCTGACAGGGCAAAGCTTTGGAAAAGCGGAGGGGAAGCTGGTAGAGAAGAACTCAGGTAGAGGAGACCAATGCGGGCAGGCACACTGGCTATGTGCTGGTAGGTGATTGGAGTCTGGCTTCAGGGGTTCAAATCCTAGCGGTGTGATCCATAGCATGTTCAATAATCCTGTAGAGCCTTGGTTTCTTTCTTTATAAGACCGAGATTGTAAAAGCACCTACCTTGTAGGTATCAATGTTGGATGAAGCATGTGCATCTCCTAGCAGGTAACTAGCATTTAAATGTTTCAGGGTGTGGTGGGAAGGGTGGCACAGATCCCTGGGTTTCAGGCGGTGAGGACCCTTCCATGTGCTTTTTAAAAATATTTTTAAAATTTTATTTATTTTTTTCTTGTTTCAGAACTTTTGTTTATTTATTTATTTTTATGGCCGGCTCAGCCTGCCCTGAGGGCAGGGCTGGCGCAGCATGTGATGCCAGGGATCCAACCGCGGTCCCTGCAGCCACGGTCCCTGCAGCTGCCTAAGCTTTCCTAAGCAGGCACTTTAGACCACTGAGCCATCCTGCCGGGCCCTTCCATGTGCTTTTGAGCCTGCCGCATCTGTCTTGGTGTCTGGTCCTATTTCAGGCCCCTGCCAGTGTTCAGGGCTCAGTGTGGCGTGTGGACTACTGTTGTCCCTTCTCTCCTCCCTGAACTCTGGGGCATGGGCCCTGGGGCACGTGGAAATCACCAGGGAAGCCTGGAGAAAGCCCATAGCCTGCCACTCGTGGCCTGGCAGGTGGCCTGGAGGTGAGGCCTGGTGACCGGTTTTCCTGGTTGCCCCCCTCTTCCTGGAAATGCGGGGCCACAGCGCAGCCTGAGGCAGGCCTCGCTGGCTCAGGCCAGGAAAAGGTAAGCAGCGGCACACTCCCAGGGGGCAGTCGGGAATGCACACCACACCCCAACACTCCAAGATCTTGCAGGGATTCAGCTCCTGGCAGCCAAAGCTCAGTAAGCCAGCTTCCTGAGTGTCTCCAGGGATAGAAGGGCCCCAAGGCCCGTGATCAGGAGGACATAAACATCCCTTTAATTTTTTCAAAAGGCTCAGTCTAGCACAGGTGACAGGACAGGAGGCAGAGCCCGTTGCTGTTGCAGGCCCATTAATCCTGCAAGCCTGCCTCACTGGCCGTTCCAGTGGGCACTGCTGTATCCATGTAAGTTGCTGTGTATGATCTTGGGAAATCTGCACCAGGTGCCTAGGGTCACCGTCCCCATGTAGGACAGCAGAAGGATATACTTGCCCTCACCAGAGAGGCAAAGGCTTTCTGCCATTACAGCTAGAGTTTCTGATTCCAGACCCCAAATTCACACCCTGGCAGGTGGGTGGTAGGGCTGAGCGTTTTCCTCTTGTGTGCTTTTGTATGGAACAGCTGAGAGTCATGGTCATACCAAGAGGCAGGGGAATGGGGCAAGTCACTGACCTGCCATATGACCTTGGGCAGGCTCTGCTTTCAAGGAACCCTCCTCTCACCCCAAAGATTGAGATTCAGGGCATAAAACAACTGTTTAGGCTGCTGTATTCTGAAGAGAAGCCCTAGAAAAGGGCATTATTTTCTTCTTGAACAATTTTATGTTCTTGAACAACTTTATGGCTCCTGCTGTTTTAAAATGTTAGTGTTTTTAATTAATGCCATTTTATTGTCCCTGTTCTCTCAAGCTCTACTCCTGAAGGGCACAGTTTTAGAAATCTAATAACGGAATAAGTAGCTAGTGTGAGAAATAATGCATTAACATTTATAGAGGTTCTTAGATGAAAGACACTGTGCTGTAGGAAGCCCATTTTAAATGTAAGAAAAGAGCAATGTTACATTAAGATTCTTGCAAAAATAATCAATATTTCATTTCTTTCAAGTGGCTGGGTAAGTTTATATAACTATTATCATGCGCAACTTTCCTAAGATAATATCTTTCCTAAAAATTGCCGCGTACTTTGTAAAAAATTATCATTTATGCCTGGACAGATTGTGAAGTCTGTACCGTGTGTCACGGGCACAGAAAGTCACTGCAGATTGACACAGCTGTGGGCAAGGCAGAGACAGCGAGAACCGCTGTTGGTTGGGCTCTGTCTGACCTGTATCAAGACACGTTAGTAAGACCTCTTCTCCAATAGGCTTCCGATGGACACTTTCCCCATGCAGTCTGCAAAATAACCACTTGCAGATGAGTGATCCCTCCAGTGCTTATGGGGGCGCCTACACTGACTCGCGTCCCCTTGCCGCGCTGTGCGGAGTTCTCTCCACGGGCTGGGCCTATCATGTGCGAGCCACTTGCACCTGCGCAGAAAGGCACAGCTGGAGCTCAGCCGGCCCAGGCAAGAGGGGGCAGCGTTTTCCCCAGAACGTGGTACTTGGCCCTCAGGAAGCCTCTTGAACTTGGTGGAAAACCCTCTGAACTTGGTGGAAAGGGGGGCTAGGTCCCTGGGGGAATGGGAAGCCCAACACTCATATTCTATGCTGGCAGCTCTGGCCATTCTTAAGGTGTGATCTGCAGGCTTCTGGGTAGGTACCTCGTGGTGCGTTCAGGACGGCCCCTAGGTCAAGCCTGTTTCCTTCATAATATGAAGATGTTACCCGCCCTTTTAGCTCACTCACAGGAAAGTGGGATCAAGTTTCCAGCGCCCATACCGTGGGCGGCAGCAAACCAGACTGGCTGCAGGAGCAGATCCCAGGCTCAGCTGTCTTCCTAGCTGTTGAGCCAGATACCAACAAAATTTGCAAAAGGGGAAGATAGTCCCTGTCCTTTAATCTTTTGATTGTTGTTGTAGAAAACAGCCTTTTTATAAGAGCATGTTATTTGTGTTAGCATGGTGATGGTTTATCTTTTAATAAATAACTAATACATGTTTTACACGTTTCTCAGTTTTAACTTCTATAGTAGTAAAAATGTGTGGACTACATTCCATACACAGAGGCTCTTTGGGAGTCTCAGTTTTTTTTTTTTTTTTTTAATGTCTTTTTGAGGCAGGGTTTCACTGTGTAGTTTAGGCTGGCTTTGAGCTCACTTTGTAGCCCAGGGTCTCAAACTCTTAGTGATCCTCCTGCCTCAGCCTCCAGGGTGCTGGGATTACAAGTGTGTGCCACTATGTTTTTCTTTTCATGTATTTGGTACAGGGTCTCACTATACAGCTTGGACTCGTAGTGATCCACCTATTTTCATCCTCCCCAGTGCTGAGATTACAGGCATACGCCACCATGCCTGGTCTCAGTGGGAGACTCTGTGTGCCCAGGGATAGGGCTGGCAAAGCATGTGATGCTGGGAATCGAACTCCAGTCCCTATGCTTGCCTAAGCAGGCGCTTAGTCTGCTAAACTATCTTGCTGGTAATTTTTAACTACCCAACCAGATAATGACCAAGTAGTTTGCTGGGTCCAGTGAGTAAGAAATAGTAGAATCCAGCTTCTGGGTCCAGACAGAGCTAGAGTGAGCTGGCATCGATAGGTCCTTTCGCCATTCTCTCATCTACAGACTAAGGGGACGAGGGTAGGGGGTTGGGTAGGCTAATCTGATACTTCTAATCTTTAAGCAAAAATACAGCAGAGCCTCTTTTCCATTACAAATCTTTCTCAGGAACCCAAAGTATTCTAGATAAGTGCTTAGTCCCCCATGGTGGAAGAGGGGCCGCTGTTCTCTCTACCTCTTTCCCACTTGCCTCTTCTCTTGGGGCACAGTTTGAGAACTGCTGACCCTGGCAACCCACAGGCCTAGTCCCTGTGCTCTTCTTCCTCCCAAACACCCAAAGGGTTGCGGCTCCAGGACATTTCTTTTTTTTTTTTTTTTGGTGGGACCAGGATTCAAACTCACGACCTTGCACTTGCCAGACAGGCACTTGTGCCACAGAGCTATCTCCCTGGCCCCCCTCCAGGACATTTCTTACCTGCTTTGGCTGGGCTGGGATTCCCAAGAGGCACCAGCCGGGTTGGAACCAGGCAGCTGAAGCCGGATATCCTGCCGGTGGTGGGGAGCTGTCCTTCTGATGAAAGGCAGGGGATTGAGGGAGCACAGGGCCATGCTCTGCTGTGCATCTGCTCTCGTTCGTGGCCTGGAACTACTCCTCCAGCATACTGCTTGGGCCCCCAGAGGGGCCCCAGGCTCTGGTGGCAGTGACTGTGGGGTCAGTGGGCGAGCTGTTGAGGATGGTGATTTGGCTTCAAACAGAGACGATGTGTCTGGGCAGAATGTGGCAGATACCTTGGCTGAGGGGCCATGACTGTCGTCAGAGTCTCTGGTCTCACTCTGCACCTGAGATGCGGACACTGGTGGGGACAGGGAGGGAACAGAGGAAGGAGAGCTTGCTTCTGTGTGTTGGGTAGGAGGGCTCCCTGGAGGCAGGCTGGGAGACTTGTGTTGGCTTGGTGAAGGTTCCTTCTTGGCTGGTGCTGGACTCAGCACCTTGGGGCTCACGGGTAGGCTGGGAGCTCTGGGGCTGGGTGGTGGGCTAGGGGAGCTGATTACAGAAGGGAGATTTGGTTGGGCAAGTCCATGGGAGGAGGGTGTGCCATGCAGCCTCCTGTCTGCTTGGGGAACCCAGTGTGCCTTTGTGGGAGAGGCCTTACTGACCACTGGGGGACTTGCCTCACGGCTCAGCCTGGAGACCTGTGTAGAATGAGTTCTTCTTGTGACTCTGGCCAGGTTGGGTTCTGAAGTCTTACTTTGCCTAGCTGTAAGGCTGGTGTGGTGCCAGGCAACTGCCTTCTGGGGGTGCTTGGAGGGGCTTGTGGCCTTGGCTGCTTGGGCCTGACTCCTAGTCTTGCCCTTCCGCTCTGAGTCTGCGCTGGCTGCTGCTGGGAGGCTGGGCTCCAAGGCAAGCTTCCTAGGATTGCTGCCCCTCTTGGTGCTTGCTGGCCCTGTGCCACGCAGCTTGGTGGAGCTGGCAGTGCCCTTGCTGGGCAGCAAGTCCATGGGGTCCATGGAGGCTCTCAGCTTTGAGGAAGCCCCTGTTACTCTGGCAGGACCAGACCTTCCCCGTGCTAGTGCTGGGGTCTCTTCTGGGGAGCTTCCTGCTGGACTGCAGGCTTCTGGAGGCTCCAGAGAAGCGAATGACTTATCCATCAGGATTTCCAGAGGCGGTGGAGGGAGCTGCTCTGAGTCTTCCTCTGTTTCACAATGTGTGTCCTCACTCTTAGATGCTTCAGCTGTGGGGAAAGGAGGAAAGACAGGCACCAAAGGCCTCCAGCCCGTGTCTGCTTTGAGATAGTTGCTGCCCACTGCTGGGGAAATTTGGGGCTTGGGATACAAAGGAGCAAGCCCCCTGTAAATGGGAAATCTGGGAGGCATGATGGGGACACCCCACCTCCTGCGACAGGGGCTTGACCCTGAGTTCTTAGCGTCCCCTGGTGTGCTCATGCTCTCTGTGGAACTGAAAGTTTCAATAAGTTTTTTAACTGATGTTCTGGTGGGACATCCCCTGACAAGCCAGTCCTTGGCTCCAGAAGCGTCACTGTCCTTCTCACCTGGTGGGACGGCATCTGGCAGCTTCTCAGTGTTTCCCTGCCAGGGCCGTTCGTCTTCAGGATGGGCACTGCATCTCCGCCAGATGTTCTTGTCTTGACTGGGCAAGACGCTGAAGTTCTTGGCGAGGGATGCCTTGAGCTTGCTGCTGGTGGTGCTCGGGCTCACCCTGTAGGTGCTGGGCAGCCTTGGGGCTGCTGGTCTGGCTTGCAGAATCTGCTCCTTGTTCTGGCCATGCCGTTTGGCATCCATGGCATAAAACACCTCCAGCCTCTGACTGAGATCTCTCTGCATCCTCTGCAGCTCCTGGAGAGTGGGGTCCTCCTTGGGGCTCTTAAGACACCCCTCTGACTGGGATCTTCTTTGTTGCTCAGGGGCCCTCCTGCTGCCGCTGACTGTGCTCGGTCTTGGTGACTTTCCATCCTCTTCCTCAGCCCAGTCTTGATGTCCAGAGGGGATGGGGACAAACTTGATCTTTTCACTGATGGCTTCCTTCATCTTCAGAGTCATCTCCTGGGCCTGGGGGCTCCTAAGCTTCCTGGAGCGCGGCTGAAAGAGGCTTTCCCTGTTGGAAGATGAAAACTGGGGCCTTGAATGTGGGGCTCTTTCCTGCCCTGTGCACAAACTCATGCTGCTAACTGCATTGTCCTCCTCCTCTGGGCTGCTGTCCTCACTGTCACTGAGGGATGGAGCAGCCACCAGCCTGGAGCTTTTACAGAGACATGCTTCTGTGTGGGCTGCCATTTCCGGAGAGTCATATGGCATGGACTTGTCTACTGCCAAAGGCCTGGAGGCAAACGTTTCTGGGCCTGTGCTGGAGGGGCATGGCCTCCTTGCTTCACCCTGTGTTGCTGGCCGAACCTTCGTCATGGGAGGCCTTGACAATGGGCAGTCCTGCGCTCTATATGGACCTGTCCAGAATGGACTTTGCTGCCAGGCCTGTCCCGACAGACTGGCCACCATTTGGGGTGAAGTCTTCCGTTTCAGTTCTGTGGGCTCTGATGTCAAGTCCCAGCTGACGTGCTTCCCTAACTTGCCCGTGGACTGTATGGACTCATTGTCAGCACCTATGCCACTGTCCTCAGAGCACAAGGGTAGATCTTGCGGTCCAGGGTCGCCGTGGCCACTTGTGAAACTCTCCAGCTGCCCCAGTGTCCTTAGGAGGCGTTCCTCCACGCCCCTCTTCATGCTCAGCTTATTTTTCAAGTGGCTTGCAGTGGAGTAGAGGTAGCCACTGGAGCCCTCCAGTAAGCTGCCCGTGAGGGTGGCCACTGTGCTATGGAGCACCTGTAGCTTGCTGACGGTGTACTGCAGGAGCTGTTGCAGGAGGTCCGGCTGCTCCTGGGGAGCGCCTTTGCTCAATGGCCAAACCAGATTGTCCCTAACCTCCTGGAGGAGCACTTCTCCATCTCTAGAGATCTCCCCCAAGAGCTGGCTCACCTCCTCAAAGCACAGCAGCAGGAAGCGGAGCATGGGCTGCAGCAGCTCCCGGGTCTGGGTGGTCTGCTGGGTGAGATGCACGATGGCTTCGTACTTGGAGAGGCTGGAGTGCAGGTAGGTGTAAGCATGCTGGTGAGCCTTGACCAGGTGCTCAGGGAAGTCCACTTTGCCTGCTGACCCCCGAGCAGGGAAGGTGGCTTGACTTGGTTTGACAGTCTCTTGGGTAACGTCTTGTACACTGTCTTTCCTAGGAAAAGCTACCTCTTGTGTCCCATGGGAGCCTGCTATAGTGAATGCAATGTCCTCAGCCATGGGGGAGGTTTGGGTCTCTGGCATCAGTCCTTGCATATCTTCCATGAGCTGACAAAGTTCTTCAGCCACGGTTTGAGTCCTCTTGGAACTTGACAGCTTCTCTGCCAGCCTCTGTCCCTGGGGCAGGCTCCCCACAGTAGTATCATAGCAGGAAGAACTTTTAACCAGCAAAGCAACAGAAGCCCTTTTCCTGCTCTTCTGATGTCCTGGCAAAATCACTTTAGGCTTTTTCAAAAGTTGAATGCCACTCTGTGCAACCTTGTTTACAGTGTCACTGTGTGAAGGTGTGCAGCCCATGACACAGCCGATAGTCCACCCACAGTCCTCACCATTTCCCATGAATCATCTTGGAAACAGGAGCACGAGACAGTCTTACTGGTCCATCCAGGCAGTTGGAGGCCAAAGTCCTTTAAGTCCAGGGTCCCAGGTCCTAGATGTGGACCAGGATCTTCTCTCACCTTCCTGGTCGCACTGTGAAAAGGGAATGGTGACTGTCACCTGTGTTTTCCATAAGTTTTGAACCTTCTGCTGTCAGTGAGAAGTGGGACAATTCTGAAGCACCTAATCGCATGGATTATGAGCCTGTGTTTTGCTTGTTTCTTAACAGATGTGGATCGCAAGTGGAGCTTTAAGCCTATTAGGTTAATCATGCCCTAGCCAGTCAGCACTCACAGTGTGTTCTAATATAGAACTTCTCAGCGTTTGCTATCTTGGGAAGCGGATTATTTTTGCATGTGCTTATGCTTTTAATTCTGTTCGGATGCCTGCCACATGAAACCTAGAGAAATTAGCTGTGATTGTGAAGCCTCTGGAAGAGATGCATTTGTGGATGAGAAGAGAGGGTGTGATGATCACAGACTCCAGAAGTAAAGTGACCTTCACAGTTTACCAAGGGCAAACCAGTGGGATGTGCTCTAATCTGCTGTTATCAAGATGCCCCCCAACACACAACAGACAACAACCAATCAGTGCATTGCTATTCAGGGCTTGTAAAACTCTGCAGCCATAGTGATGGACATCTAACAAGTAAGGCAGTGAATGAGCAAGACAGGATTGTCTTCCTCTGTATTACAGCAGGAGAACCGTCCTTCTGGGCTTGTAGGGAGAAAACAGGAAAATTTACTGTCATGTAGTTTAAAGTCAGTCACTATGGACCACAGTGACACAGGGGCCAGTGCTCTCCTGGGAAGAGAACTTTTTTATTAAACTTTTCTCCTAGGAAAACAAGCTACACGTACGCAGTGGAGAGTTATTCAGTCATTAGGAGTAGAACTCAAGGGGAAAAATGTGTTTTTCTTTTCAAGCACATCTTTCTACTCAAGCTGAGCACAAGGCTCTTGCCCTTGGCCAAGGATAGCAGCAGCCTGTTTAAAATTCCTTTTCTAAGCCTCATTTGCTGTCAGTAAAGTCTAGAGCAAGAATTTAGAGCAGAGAGACATGGATTTGGATCTTGACTCCTTATTCTTTGAATTGGGGGAGTTTGCTGAGGCAGAAATCATCTTTTAAATGTGGACAGTGGTGCTTCTTTTTCTGAGCCTTTATGAGGTTCAGGGCTTTGTTAAGTACTATAACTGGGATCTGGACAGGGTAGGTATTTTAAAAAATTCCTTACTCCTTTCTCTCCAGAAGCAAAGCCCAACCCTACTCCTTCCCTGCATGGTCTGGGAATAATCTCCGGCTATTGGTCTTGGAGTTCTTTAATGTGGCTTCTTTGTTCATTTGCCATCCTATGTCTGGGCAGAATGGTCCTGTGTTTGGTGAATGGCTGCCCAGCATTTTCCTAAGGCTTCAATGTGTAATTTCTTTGCTCTTAAGCACAGTGACACAGCGATTCCCCAAGTTTGAAAGAGGCTTTTATTTCCCATTTCCCATTTTTGGACCTTTGAGTCACTGCCAGTGTTGCACAGTCCTAAAAGAAAAAATACTGTGTTGAGCATCCCTGAGATCTCCTGAAGGTGATGAGATTGGACATTCTGGCGTTACAGTTTTCATTTTCCCTCTGGAGCCTTGTACAACAGTAATCATAACACTGTGGATGTCAAGATGTCTTGGAGACTGAGAGGACAGAGTCACCTCCTGTCCTGTGCTGGAAGCAAGCTGGAGACCGCTACTGGGGCTGCAGGTGGAGCCTGGTGCTGGTCACAGCCCATGCTCCAGAGTGCATTGTTACTAAAATTCCCCCGTCTGTTTATTTGAAGCAGACTTGGGGGGAAACTCAAGCTGAGTCCATGCCTGGGGGCAAGCTGTGTTAAGCATGAAGCTAGTGTTTCATTTGTGCCCATGTTGGGCTGGCTGGTAAACAGGGGCTCTGTGCAAAGCCTGTTCTTTTACCTCTGGGTCTTGCATCGAACAGAATGAAAGCTCATCTGAGGGAGGCTGTATGTAAATTCTCCTGCCCTTGGGATTTGGGCCTCTGCTTGAATTATCTTTGTAAAAAACCTTTGATCTAAGTGCTGAAATTATTTCTAAACCAATGATCAAAATCAAAGCGTTTGCCTGGAGGATCTGCTGTCAGATACTCTGTACCTTTTACACTTGTTTTAGGACTATTATGAATAATTCAAAATAAGGTGTTTATATATTGCCATTCAATTTTTCATTGAGCCCAACTTTATTTTTTCTTTTTTAAATTGGGCTTGTTTCAAATGGTAAAAAGACCTCTGACATCTGCACATACGCCTTAGCAGCCATTGATTCCTGTTCTAAGAATCTACCCAAGAGTGTTCAATGGTAAGCCTCAAAGAGATTGGTACAAAAATACCCAGGGTAACTCTATTCGCATCTATCAATAAGGAAATACATTTGATATAATTATACAGTGGAACGCTACCCCAAAATAAAAGGGTCAAACCATGGAAACATAATAACTTGGTTAAGTTTAAAGATAATTATGATGAGTGAAAGAAACCCATACACAAAAGAATACCTTCAGGAAGGTTCTACTTAGATGGAGTTCAAGAAGAGGCAAAACCAACATATGGAGTTAGAGAACTGGGAAGAGTATTATCTTCCCAAACATCTAGTGATTGATTTTGATTATGGAGGGGAAGCAATTTCTTGGGGTGCTAAAAATGGTTTCTCTATTAATCTGCTTGATGGTTATATAGGGACATAAAAATTGTTTGAATTGTGCAGTTAAGTTTATGCTTTGTTTAGTATACACATGTCCCTAATTAAAATGCAGTGTTACATAGCTTGTTTTAGGCCTAACAGAGTCCTAGCTATGATGCTGTTCATTTTAGATAAGGGCCCCTGTATTAGTATTCTGTTGTTGTATCACAAATAACTCCCCCCAAATTTGTCAGATATCCCCTCAGTTTCTGTGGATTAGAAATGTGGAAGCAGCTCAGCTGGGTACTTCTGGCTGTGGGTCTCTTTTAAGAGGTAGCAGTCCAGATGACAGCCAGCACTGCGGATATCTAAAGGCTTCGCTGGGGCTGCCTCATCGGTATTAAAAGAGCTGTTGGTGCCTTGTGATCTGTTCACAGGAGGTCCCAGTTTCCCATGATTTGGGGCTCTCTATCGGGTCACTTCGATGTCCATAAAACATGACAGCTGGTTTTCCCTGGAGCATGTGGTCCATGAGAGGCTGAGGAGGAAGCGGCCACGTCCTGATCTCAGAAGTTACTATTGCTTTCTCTATGTTTTATTGTAAGCCAGTGTTAATGGTTTACATCTCAAATGTTCCCACAAAGCCTCATGTGTTTGGAAGTTGATTGGCTTGCAGGGGAGTCATTCCCACCAATGAGTTTGTCTGTTCATAAACTCAGGCACTGAATGTGCCATAGGAACTGAGGCCTGGTTAGGCCAGTGGGTGGGTGTGTGGCCCGGAAGTATCTGTCTCTTTTCCTCCTCCCCGTCACTTTGTGCTTCCTACTGCCCTGCCATGAGCTGTTTGTCTTCTGTCATGTTGCTCTGCCTTAGACTAGTGGACTGTGGAACCAAACCTCTGAAAACTAAGAACCAAAATAACCCTTTCATCACTGAGAAAGTAACTATGGCAATTCTACTCTGGGGAAAAGTATTAGGTTCCACCTTCAAAATTTACTTTAAGGGCTGGCAGTATAACTCAGTGGACTAAGTGCTTGCTTAGGTAAGTGCAGGGGTCAGGGTTCGGTCCCTTGCACTGAATGCTGAGCTGGCCCTGACCTCTGGCATGCTGAGCCAGCAATGGAGTCTGGGTGTGGTGGTACACACTTATAATCCCAGCACTAGGGAAGCAGAAATCAGGAGGATCACTATGAGTCTGAGCTGTGTAGTGAGGCCCTGCACACGCATACACAAAAAGCTTAAAAATTACCTTAAAAGCGATCTGGCCACATCACAGGTCAAGTTGTGATAGCCTATATAATTGTGCATACTAAATATTAGTTTATTAATATTCCTTGCTGTTCAGAGCATTGAAAATCTTTACTCCACCCTGGCTCATGTGGTCCTAAACTAGATTGATCGGCAAGAGAAAATTCCATTGTAACCATTTTTTTGGCACCAATTTTGAGCCCAGTCTGCATTCATTTAAACATTGTCTGTTGGGCCAGGGATTTAACTTAGTGGTGTAGCACCTGCCTGGCAAGTATGAGTTCTACTCTCAGTACCAACCCCCAAACCAAACAACAACAATAGCAACAAAAAACTTACAACTGTCTAGATTTTCATACAGATGCAATCATATAGCATTAGTGTTTTGCTTAACTTCTTAGCTTAAAATAGTTAATATTGAGAAACATTTATGTCATGTTGTGTGTATCAATAATCATACCTTCTTATTGATGAGAAGTAGTATGGTTAACTTCTTAAAAAATGTTCAGAGGAGCATTATTTAAATAAAGATGAAAACAATCCAAGTGTTCATCAACTGATGGATAACTAAAATGTGATAGATACCTATAAAAGGAATATTATTTAACCATAAAGGGCATGAAACACGGATGCATGCTATACTATTGTGCCTATGCTTAATACCATTGAATTGTATACTTTAGAATGGTTAAAATAGTGAATTTTATGGTACATATATTTTACCATGACAGTGGTACTATGTGACATATAAAAACTTAGGAAACATAGGGAAGCTTAAGGTGAAATAAAAATCTATCGCCTTTTTTATTTATTTATTTATTTATTTATTTAATTTTATTTTTTTGTGGAACTGGGGATCGAACTTGCATTTGCCAGTCAGGCACTTGTGCCCCTAAGCTATCTCTCTGGCTCCTTAAAAATCTGCCATCTATACTTGTTTATCTTGTCTCTTTCTGACTCAACAGAGTTATCTCTATGTATAATTTGTAACCTAGTTTAATGTCATAAATTTATGTTCATATCGTCAAACATGCTTCATCGCACTTTAATTGCTCCAATATTCCATTCATTTGAGCAAAGACATTTTACTTGGTCAGATTTTTATTACTGAATAGTTAAGTTAAATCTGTTGTGAATAATACTGAAATATCTCTGCAGGTGAATGTTTGCCACATTTGGGGTTATTATTTTTCTCAGGATAAATTCTATGGTGTGAACCTGCTTAGCTAAATAATGTAAACACTAAAGAAAACTGATAGATTCTATTTTTTAAAAAGAGTTCTAGGTTTGAAAAAAAAATTGAGCAGAGAATGCCTTTATGCTTTTCTCTCTTGCAATGTTTCCCTTCCTATTAGGATCTTATGTGACCAGAGTACTTTTGTGGGAATCTTGTTCCGCTTTGTTTTGCTGCCCTTCACACTGAGTTACGTCCCCAGGTCTCTATCTTAAGAGAGCGCCACAGCAAGTCTTTATGTTCCTCAGGCCGAGTTCAAACTTGGGATCCTCTAGCTACAGCCTCCCAAAGTGAAAGGATCCCAGGCTTGCACTTCTATGCCTTTCTTTCCTTATAATTAACGAGTCAGCACTGATACACAATTATTTACTTTTTTTTTTTTTTTTTTTGCTTTTTGAGACAGGGTCTCACTGTGAAGTTCAGGATGGCTTTGAGCTCACTTTTGTAGCCCAGGCTGGTCTCGAACTCACAACGATCCTCCTGCCTCAGCCTCCCAAGTGCTGGGATTACAGGCATGAGCCACCATGCCCGGCTCACAATTATTTCCTTAACGCCCACACTTTGGTCAGACTTCCTTAGTGTTTATCTGTGTCTCCTTTTGCTCCATATCACCACATTACCTTTAATGGCCAGGTCTCCTGAGGCTCCTTCCGGGGATAACGGTTTCTCAGGCTTTCCCTTGTTTTGATGACCTGGAGGATATCCCTTAACAGAGACTTGGCCGATGTTTGGTTCATGATTACATTGGGGTTAAGGCTTCGGGGGCGAAAGGCCATAGATGTTGTGTGCTGTTTTCATCCCATCACCTCAAGGGCATGCACTGACACCCAAACTTAACACTCCTGGCTCTGACCTTGGTCATCTGGCTGTAGTAGAGTGTGTCAAGATTTGCTATTTAACATTATTCCTCCCTAGGGGCTGGGGAGATAGCTCAGGGGCACAAGTGCCTGTCTGGCAAATGCAAGGTCCTGAGTTCGAGCCCCAGTTCTGGCAAAAAAAAAAAAAAAAAGGATTATTCCTCCCTCCTTCCTAATCCTGTACTCTGAAAGTAAATCATTTTATGCAGCTACATTTAAGAGTGCCAAATACAAATGTTTTTAAAGCTTTTACTACAAATTGTGACATTATTTTCCAGAAAAATTGTGTTAGTTTTTTTTTTTTTTTTCTTGCGGGACTAGGGTTTGAACTCATGACCTTGCACTTGCCAAGCAGGCACTTGTGCCATGGAGCTATCTCCCCAGCCCCCAAATTGTGTTAGTTTTTATTCCCAGCAGCAGTATAAGAACATTCACTTTATTGCCAGCTTGTCAGCATCAGGCATTAGCCCTTTAGAAGTTTTGGCTGGGTCTACTGTGGTAGCACACATTTGTCATTCCAGCATTTGGAAAATGAAGGCAGGAGAATAAGGGGTTCAAGGCCAGCCTGGGATACACAGGAAGACATGGCCTCAAAAATGATAAATAAATAGTCTGTTGATTTGGAAAAAGAAGATTGGAATTTCACATTAATTTGAATTCACTGATTTATTAAGAGTTTGTATACTTAAAAAATGTGATAGTCATTTGCATATTTTCTTTCAGAGATTCCTTGCACATATCCTTTGTTCATTTTTAAAAATTAGGAAGCTTATCTTTATTTTACTAATTTTCATAATAATAATATTTTGTCTGGTAATGTGTTGCTGGTCTTTCATAAAAGCTTTCCTTTTGTCTTTACATTTTATATTGTGGTACAGAATTTTCATTCATGTAATTGGCTCTCTTAGTCTTTTTTTTTTTTTTTTTTTTTTTTTTTTTTTTTTTTTTTTTTTTTTTTTTTTTGGCTTTTTGAGACAGGGTCTCACTGTGCAGTTCAGGCTGGCTTTGAGCTCACTTTTGTAGCCCAGGCTGGTCTCGAACTCGCAGCAATCCTCCTGCCTCAGCCTCCCAAGTGCTGGGATTACAGGCGTGAGCCACCACGCCCGG
>PVJA010030724.1:0-17471 GCA_004027025.1 Myocastor coypus
ACTTGCCCAGCAGGCACTTGTGCCTCGGAGCTATCTCCCCAGCCCCCACATTGTTATTTCTTATCAAAAGAAAAAAATTAAAAATAATTTTAGTGCAATAAAAAAAATCTTGCTAGCCGGGCGTGGTGGCTCATGCCTGTAATCCCAGCACTTGGGAGGCTGAGGCAGGAGGATTGGTGCGAGTTTGAGACCAGCCTGGGCTACAAAAGTGAGCTCAAGGCGAGCCTCAACTCCATAGTGAGACCCTGTCTCAAAAAGACAAAAAAAAAAAAAATCTTGCTTTCAGGTAACAGTAACCCAATTATCTAATTGTGTCTGTCTGTATCCATAAAATAATTTTCAAAGAGCAGCTTGTGTTAAACTTGCAAAACATAACATGCCAGACACCCATATTAACGATCTTGGCATACTATGCATGCAGAAGGGGCTTGGTTTTATTTTCTTTGTACTACTAGGTGTTGATCTCAGGTCCTTTTGCACTGAGGTACAAGTCATCTTTTTTAATAGTTGGTTTTGAGTTTGTGTCTCAGTAAGCTGCTGAACTGCACAGGCTGGTGGGGAACATGGGATCCTTGGTGTTAGCTTCTCAATCTGCTCAGACTGCAGACATGGACCTAAGTAGCAGCTAATAATGAGGGGTTTACAGTTGGGTTTGTTCTGGTTCTGGTTGGACGGAACCCTGGGCCTTGTACATGGTGGTCAAGTGCTCTACCACGGAGCTACACTCCCAGCCCCAATATTTTTAATGTCAGATAATTAACCATGTCACCAAAAAATAAATGATGCTCACCCATGAACTGTTATACATTGATGTCCTGGGTATGAAAGAAAATGCTGCCTGTGTGTCCTACATCTGAAAACCAAACTCTGTATCATATGAAGCATTACTGTATGTGCCATTAGAGAGAAAAGCACTTGATCAGAGAATGACACTGCTTTGTTGACATGGATCTTCTAAAATACATACTTACTAAACTACTTGTTTAGACTTATTCATGAATTTTCAGCCCAGCCTATTGAACAGTCAGGACTGTACATTATAATTATCTACTGTGTATTTCAGAAAGGTAGGCAGATTTTCTCTCCTGTACTAGAGATGGTGCCCAGGTCCTTCACACTAACATCCAAAGCCCCCTTTTACTTTTACTTTGAGACAGCATCTTGCCACGATGCCAAATTGCCCAGGCTAGATTGCAACTTATGGTCCTCCTGCCTCACCATGCCCAGGTACAAGGAAGAAATTTGAAGGATGTTGCCATGAAGAAATAATAGTGAGAGGAATGTAGCTCTGGCCCAGTGCCTACCTAGCAAGTGCAAGGTCCTGAGTTCAATTCCAGTTATCAGAAAAGAAAGATGAATGTTTTAGCAAGTCAGTATGTTTACCTTATTCTCAATGTTACACAAAGTGTGCAGTCCAGTATATATCATTATTTTACCTGTGCTGTATCACTGAACTTCCCTCTTCTTACTGCTTTTGCAACAACCCATAGGATTTATTTATTCATTTGATATAGGATTTCGCTATTCAGTTCAGATTCGTAGTCATGCTCCTGTCTCAGCCTCTCAAGCACTGGGTTTACAGGCATGAGCCATCATACCCAGTTTCGGTGGCCAGCCGTGGGTGCTCGTGGTTCCGGGGTTATATCGCATACAGTACCAGGGATTTAACCTGGTTCCTTGCGCTTGCCAGGCAGGTGCTTAGACCACCAAGCTAGCTCCCTATCCTGTTATCCCAAGAGTTTTGCTGTGCTGTTTTCACTTTATTTGGCTTAGTGATCCTGATTTCCACTGGGCTTTACTCTTTGGTGCAGGAATTGTTTAACAGGTGTCATTGGATTCGTACTTATTTAAGGATTAGCCTGTTTTCCATCTAACACTAATTTCTGATTTCTTTTTACTGTGTTCTGAGGATATACATTCTATGATTTCAGTGTTACATTTGTCAGGACTTATTGTTAACCTGATGTTGAGGTGCACATCTGTAATCCAAGCATTCTGGGTGCCAGAAGCTGGAAAATGGCAAATTAAAGCTGACACAGGGCAATTTAGTAATTCAGGGAAACCCTGCCTCAAAACAAAAAATAAGAAATACGCAGCTGCCTCAGTCCAAAAGGCCTGGGTTCAGTTGCCAATACAACTAAAACAGAAAAGTGAGCTAAACCCATCACATGATGTGTAAAATTTTTATGTTTTCATGTATAAGGTACAAAATAAACTTAGGGCCAGTGTGAAGAGAAATCCTTGTGAGTCTGGGAGGCTGAGACAGGAGGATCATAAAATCTAGGACAGCTTTAACCACCTGAAGACTTAGTGAGAGCCGGGCATAGTGGCACACACTTGAAGTCCCAGCACTTGGGAAGCTGAAGCAGGAGGATCAGTTCAAGTTCGAGGCCAGCCTGGGCAACAAAAGTGAGTGCGAGGCCAGCCTGAACTGCATAGCGAGACTGCGAGACTCTGTCTCAAAAAGACAAAAAAAAAATTCTTAGTGAGACATTCGTCAAACAAAAAGCAAAACTGAAAAGTATACAGCTGGCCTGTAGCTCAGTCGAAAGGCCCTGGCTCCAGTCCTCAGTGTCTCCCACACGCAAGAGTAAATTGTAAAAGGTATGAAGAGACATTTCACCCAAAACCCAAAGACATTCTGCAGACAGCAGCTAAGTACTTGAGATGACGTTCACTACCCTTACCTATCAGTGAACTGGAAGACCACAGTGAATCATGGGTCCAGGCATAGCAAGGTGGCTGAAATGACATATTATGACACTCCAAAGGCTGGGGTGACCGCTTGAAAACAGTAGACAGCTTTCTGTTTCTGGCCTCCCCACTAGCTGGGATCACACATTTACGCCACCACATCTGGCTGTTTAGTTGCCTTTCAGTAGTAGCTGTTTGCAGTGCACAATGTTGGTATTCCTTGTGGGGAGCTGGTAGCTGGACGCAAGGTCCGCTCCTCCTCCTTCGCCCCTCCTGCTGCCTCCCCACCCTGCATCTCTCAGGCCCCTGTTCGCAAAGTGCATCTCTCTGTTTCCTGTTATCTTTTACTTTGCTCTCTCTATTTTCAGTTTCTCTTATAAGATGAACCATATGCTATTTAGGTTGTGGATCTGATTGGTTTCACTTAACCTTACAGTTTGTAGTATATCCGTTTTCCTGCAAATGGTTTAATGGTATCCGTCTTTACAGCCTTCTAGGCACGCCACTGCAGCTTTCTAATTGAGTTCTTTTTATGTTCTTGAGTTTTAATAGTTTCTTCCACAGCAGGTATGGTGATTTATCTCCGTAATTACCCAACATGGGAGGCTGAGGAGGAGGGCCATACGGTCAAGCCCAGCCTGAGTAATTAGCAGTTTGGCAACAGTTTGTCTCAAAGAAAAATGGAGAATGAGCTCAGTCGAGAGACGTTGGCTCCGCTTCCCAGTATCACAAAGAGCAATAAGAGAAAGTTAGCAGGGAGAGAAAGGGAGGGAAGGAAGGAAGGAGCAAAAGAAGGAAGGATTGCGGGAAGGAAGGAACAAAGGATGGATAGGAGGGAGGAAACAGGGAGGGAGAGAGAAGAAGTTGGCAAAAACTATGAAACATTGATATACGGAGAAGTACGTAAATGCTGGTCACTGTCACTAGCTAGTAAGAAATAAAAGTTTCGACTGCACTTAGACCAGCGCGCACGTATTAGGGCTAGGGTGTCTGGAATTCAGTGCCGCACCATCCAAAGCCCTGGAGAGGACTCGCAGGCACTTCCTCAGTCTGTCTGTCTGGCTTGCTTGCTTGTTTGCTCTCTCCTCCTGCCTCTGCCTCTGGAGCAGCTGGGATTGCACGCGGGGGCCACCATGCCTGGCACAGTTGCTAACCATCAGGTGGGAACGACACCATGGTAACAGTATCTGGTCATTGTCCAAAGAATGAAGAGTAAAACATAAAAGCATGTTGGAAACAGGAAGTCAGTTAGGAAATCTAAAAGGTAATAAAGAGAGCCCTGTTACTGAACGCATACCCCCAGAGTCCTCCACGGTGCCAGCAGCCTCATCGCTCACCATGGCGTCACACTGTCCTCACCCCGGAGACCTGTTCCATGCTCCCAGCCTGTACCCCAACTGGAACTTATCCCCAGGCCTGCGTGGCTCATCTGCAGCTCCTCTCCTCTCACCCCAGGAGCCCTCAGATGCCTCTGAGCACTCACTAAGCACACGGGGTGTCAGAGCTGAGCCCCATGCCCCGCGGCCCCCTACGGAGAACTCTGGGTCACTCATCCTAGACCCTTTCACTCTCTGCAGACCCCTCCCTCAACTTGAGGAATCTGGTTTGTTGTTTTGTACAGAACTTTTAGTGGCTTTTATTTATTTACTTTTTAAATATTTAAGTTTTTTTAAAATTAAAGAGTAAAAAGAGAAACAAAGCTAGAAAAGCAATAACAAGTAAGAGTATGTACAGTACAGAATTTCAGAACAAGAACAAAATTTAACAGTGGTTACATTACACATTTTCGTCATCCAATCTGTTTAGATTAATAGATATAGGTATGTAAGGTTGCTCAAATAATTAAACATTAACTCTTTCAATAAACCTTAATTTTTTTTAATCTCTTCCAAGTGCATTTTGGTGGGGTTTTTTTTTGGGGGGGGGTTATTTTTTTTTTCTTGTTTCAGAACTTTTGTTTGTTTGTTTATTTATTTTTTTGAAGGCCGGCTCAGCCTGCCCTGAAGGCAGGGCTGGCACAGCATGTGGTGCTGGGGATCAAACCTCGGTCCCTGAAGCTACCTAAGCTTTGCTAAGCAGGCGCTTTAGACCACTGAGCCATCCTGCCGGGCCCTCCAAGTGCATTTTTGTTTTTGTTTTTTATTTTTATTTTATTTTTCTTCTTTCAGAGCTTTTGTCTGTTTATTCATTTATTTTCATGGCCAGCTCAACCTGCCCTGAGGGCAGGGCTGGCTCAGCATGTGGTGCCGGGGATCATACTGCAGTCCCTGCAGCCCCCTAAGCTTTCCTAAGCAGGCGCTTTAGACCACTGAGCCATCCTGCCGGGCCCCTACATTTTGTATTTAAGTCACTCTTCTAAAAAATTTATAGGGGTTGAAGATGTACAAAACACAAGGTCCTGAGTTCAAATCCTGGTACCCCCCCAAAATTTATTTATTTATTTTTCTTCTTTTGAGTTCTTGCACTAGGGAGACTATATGGTATTTGCATATGTAGGCCTGCTTCACTTCATTTACGAGTATATGATCAAGATATATCCACCTATATATGAACTCTTCTAGTTCTGTTAGTGGCTTTTAGTTTGTACTTTCCTGTGCTAGGAACTGAACCCAGGGCTTCTGCACAATGCTGTATCCTCAGCCGTTCGTATTTTGTTTTGGGACACTCGTGAAGTTGGTATGTTGCGCATACTGGGCTCCAACTTGAAATCCTCCTGCCATGGGGCCTGGCGGAATGGCTCAGTGGTCTAATGCGCCTGCTTGGGTAAGCTTGGGTGACTTCAGGGACCGCAGTTCGATCCCGGGCACCACATGCTGCGCCAGCCCTGCCCTCGGGGTGGTCTGAGCCGGCCATAAAAATGAGTGAATAAACAAGCAAAGGTTCTGAAACAAGAATAAATAAATAAATAAATAAAAATTTAAAAATACTTAAAAAAGAAATCCTCCTGCCACATTGCTGTGTGTGCAGACGTAAGCTAACTCTCCTCCTGTCCCTCCCCTGCACTTCTTTTGTGTCACCCTTCCAGATATCTAGCGTATGTCACATGCTGGGTCCCTGCTTTCAACTATTCACATTTCCTTTGTATTCTATTCAGTGCCATAGGCATCTACAGATGATTTAAAGCACATGCGACAATATGTGTACTTCCCATGTGGTACTGCACCACTGTTTAAAAAGAACTTGTTAGCTCAGTTGTTTAAGTCCCTGCACAGGGAATCCCAGTCAGGCATAGGGGATGGTGGTTCAATCCCCAGACCCACTCTTAAGGCAGCCTGAGCCAAAAAAAAAAAAAAACACCCTTCATATAAGAAGGACTTGACCATCCAGAGATTACGAATTCTATGGCAAATCTTGAACCAGCTTCCCTTAGGTGCCAGATGATGAGTGCACATTCACAGATGCACGGAGATGCATGATCAATACTCTGCATAGGCATATTCATAGCATATCTGTATACACAGCATATTTACATCAATGCATTCGTCTGTCTAGACCAGTGGTTCTCAACCTTTCTAATGCCGTGACCCTGTAATACAGTTCCTCATGCTGCGGTGATCCCAAACCAAAAAATAATTTTGGTGGCTACTTCAAAACTGTAATGTTGCTACAGTTATGATTCGGAATGGCTTTAGACGACCCCTGTGTTTTGGTCATTCGATCCCCGCTGGGGTCGCGACCCACAGGTTGAGAACTGCTGCTCTACACATATAGCTGTTGTACTTACGTGTGCTTATTTAGCACCTACTAACTGGATATATACTAGACATTTGGATACTTATCGTTCTGCATATATGTGTATATTATATTTATATACACAAAATGGATGTGCATATGAACATATAAAACACAGAGTAAACATTTGGTATAAGTGTGTGTGCATGTAAATGAAGGCACTTTCTCAAAGCTAGTATGCAGACATTTGGTGCTCATCAGGTATTTGTTTGCATATTGGTGAGGAGAATGACTGATTCACCGTATGTACAAATCTTAGTGGCTGGAGATACATTCTTTTCTTTTCTTTTTTTGTCTTTTTGAGACAGGGTCTCGCCATACAGTTCAGGCTGGTGCTGAACTTGTTCTTGTAGCTCAGGCTGGTCTCAAACTCATGCCGATTCTCCTGCCTTAGCCTCCCAAGTGCTGGGATTACAGGCATTATTTCTGTTTTTCCCATATCTCCGTTTACATTTTAGTCCCTAGGTAAACGTGACATATTGAGGAATTAGTTACTATGTATAATTGTGTTTTGTTTTAGATTTTGTTATATAATAACAAAAAGTGGTTCATATATTTAAAGGTAGAAAATGAATAGTTACCTCAGATTGTCAGTTTTCTAGGCTATTTGATGCTATTGTTATTGCTCTTGGTGCCACTTTACCCAAACTGACGTAATTACTCTAGCCAGGTATTCTTCTTGGTATTTCAAGACTGAAATTGGCTAAGGCTCATAGAACATACTGAGGGACAGTGCCTATGAACCAGGGACTGTGTCAAACATGGAGTAACTTCACATCCTCAGCCAGCTGAAGGGTTAGGATCTTGCAATAGACTGAAAACCCAGAAAGCAGCTATGTTGGGATAAGAAGGAGTTAAAGTAGAGATGTACAGAATTACCTATAGGACATGTGGGATGAAGAATAGAAAAATAGAACTGCAACAGCACTTGGAACTTCTCAAGATCGTCCTGTTTTTTTATGTCCTTGCTCCCAGATGCTTAGCAGGATCTCATGTATAGCTAAAGCATAATCTTATACACACATAATAAGGTTTTGTTTTGTTAACCAAAAGTAACTTAAGGATTGAGACTCAATGTATAAAAATAAAGGCTGCGATGCAGCAGGCTTTTGTTCTAGCCCTCGCTTTGCTTGCATTCAGTGTCCCTATGTCTTTTTTTTGTGGCTAGCATCTGTCTCCCAACACAACTACACCTACATGATACCTCAGAGAAGTAGGCGTTTTTTAAGGTTTCTAAATACTAGCAATAAAGCAATGCACCACAGCCAATTTAAAAGTATTAACTCAATAATTTAACTAAAAACAAATTGAAACTGAGAAAAATCTCAAACCAGATGTAACCGCAGACATCCGGTTCAGCAAAGGCAAACACAGGGGCAATGAATCTGGAAACCCCCGCCTGGACTCTCTGCTGTAGTAACAATAAGGCAAATTAATGAGTCCCTAATTTTTTGTGGTTTTTTGAGACAGTCTCACTATGCAGTTTAGGCTGGACTTGATCTCACCTTGTAGCCCTGGCTGGTCTTGAACTCACAACAATCCTCCTGCCTGAGACTGATGAGTGCTGGGTTTATAGACATGTGCTAACATGGTCAGCTACTCTTTTTTTTTTGTTATTAATAGGTTACAATTTAAAGTTTCCCAGATGTTGTGCCCCAAATGCTCTCCCTTTTGGTTTCCCAGGCATCTTGCTCCCAAACTCTCTTCCTCTTGGCCCCACACAGAGCCAAACCTAAAACTGCAGAACAAGTCCACCTGACTTTGACCTGGGCAAGCAACCACAAAAACCCTTCTTTGTTAACATTGAAAGTCCCCCACAGACCAGACAGCCCTGCAAAGATTAACTCTGCCTCAGCTGTTTCAGCACACAACCACTCCCTCCAAAAACCTCCAAACACCCTCCCCTGTGCTTTGCCTTGTTCGTTGCTGTGGTCTGCTAGACAGCCAGCCTGCTTGCTATCCCCAATAAATCTTCTGCTCACATCCGAATGCTTGGTCTGGTTGATTGTGCGGGTTTGTACCTAACAGTTGTCAGGCCCTACTTTAAAAAAATTATGGGAACTTAAATACATGGATAAGAGATAGTTAGGACAGTGTAATGAAGCTGGCTGTGATGAAAAAGGCCTTGCAACTGGGAGCAGAGAACTTCAGATTTTAAAAAATATTGGGAATATTAAAATGTTTCAAGTTTTGGAATTTCTTAAATTTTAAGAAATATTGGGAATGTAACTGAATGCAAACTCTCTGGGTTCTAGTCCCAGAATAAACAAACAGAAAGGACTGGTGTACAATCATTGTAAGTTCCAAACATTTTCCGAAAAAAATTAAATTCTACACATATTATATCTATAACTGTTTTGTGTTATTAATTTTATGAATAATTGGGGTTTTATGTTGTCGGTTTAAATGGGAAGGATGAAAAATCTGTCTGGACATCACACAGTGATATGCAGGTCCTCACAGCTACTACTGTCCCAGATTTCTTCAATTGGGGGATGGAACACAGCAAAAGCAGCCTAAGCCTCTTCACTATGCCCCTCTGAGGAGGCACTGCTATCAGAAGGTCCTCTTACCCATCGCAAAGGTACCAAAGCCCTTATCCCAAGGATAGTTTTATTGTTTCCTGGTTTCTTTCCTTATTTCAATTTTCTATTGAAATGTAACAGTGTCTTATAGAGAGAACTGTAGTCAGACCTCCTCTCCCCATGTCTATAGAAATGTGATTTCAATTTTTTTATGCTTAGCATTATCTTATTCACACTTTTTCATGTGACAGAAACTGGAGGTTATTGGGTATTTTACAGTGTATCTGGCAACTCTCTTTTTTGAAAAAAAATTACACATTTCTCGTTGTTCATTCAACAAACGTAAATTAAAACAACACTGAGATTGCATCTTACCCCAGAAAGAATGGCTGTCATCTAGTCAGCCAATGACAAATGCTGGAGAGGCTGTGGAGAAAAAGAAACCCTTCTGCACACTGTTGGTGAGTGGTACAAGCAATGTGGAAATCAGTGTGGAGATTCCTTCAAGAGCTTGGATTGGAGGTCCCATGCAAGCCAGCTATTCGCCTTCTGGATATTTTCCCAGAAAAACTGAAAACCTGATACCATAGGGATATATGTGCAGCTATGTTTAGAGCAGCACAATTTGTCATAGCTAAATCCTAGAAACAATCCAGATGCCCATCAACTGAAGAATGGATAAAGAAAATGTGGTATTTTTATACAATGGAGTATTACTTAGCTATAAAACATGATAAATTTGAGGCTTTTGTTAGTGAATGGGTGCAACTAAACAACATCCTCTTAAAGGAAATAAATCAGACCCGCATATGCAAACATTGCATTATGTCCTTAGTGTGAGACCCTGAAAGAGAAAAATGGATGCTAAAGTGTACAATAGATATGAGTAGAAGGGAATGAACTTATTCAAAAGGAAAGAGCTACTGAGTTGAGAAGAAAGACAAGAGGGAGCAGGGAAATGAGATATATCTATATATGTAAGCAGGAAGGTTTGAACAATTGTACTGTGGATTTCTGCTGATCTATGGGAAGAGCAGATAATAATTTATTTCATCTCCTTTTTCAAATAGTTTGTACTTACTCTCTTAATTTCTTGTACATTTGTCTTTTTTCTTTCTTATTCCCATTTTACATGTTTATGTCTGTTAATATAAATAACTGGGTGTGCCGGGCATGGTGGTGCATCGCATGCCTGTAATCCCAGCACTCGGGAGGCTGAGGCAGGAGGACTGGTGCAAGTTTGAGACCAGCCTGGGCTACAAAAATGAGCTCAAGGCCAGCTTGAACTGCATAGCGAGACCCTGTCTCAAAAAAGAAAAGAAAAATAAATAACTGGTTGAAGATGTTATGGTTTATGTCTAGTTGTCCTCACAAAGCTTCATGTAGTCAATAGGCAGGGACTTCTATAGACTGAGACTTGACTCATGACCCACTGGGATTATGTGTTTTAGTACTGATGGGATTATCGGTCTGAGTAAGGCTGGGACTGTGGGTGTGTTCTAGGGTGGATATCCTAAGGTGGAGAGCCTGAATGTAATATAAAGAGCGACAGAGAGACAGGCTCAAGCTGTTGCTATTGCTCTGGTGCCCTGTTTGGTTGGCTGCCTCTGTCACCATTTTTGCTGCTGTTCTGACGCCATGAACTGGATGCTCTCTGTCTTGTTCCACTCAGCCTTGGGCCAGCCGAATATGGACTGAAAACTCCAGTAACTGAGAGCTAATAAGCCTTTCCTTTCTTCGTTTTGAGTGTCGGGTATTTGTCCCAGCAACGAGTAAAATGTAACTAAGACAGAAGACAACACTATGTATTACAACAAATATTGTGAAATTTATATTGTGTTAAGTGAAATTCTGTGTCACCTGTATTTTTTCTGTTTGAATTCTAATTTATACTCTTTTAAAAAATAAAAAAATTCTTGGGGCCGGCGGGATGGCTCAGTGGTATAAAGCGCCTGCTTGGGAACGCTTGGGCGGCTTTAGGGACCGTGGTTCGATCCTCGGCACCACATGCTGCGCCAGCCTTGCCCTCAGGGCGGGCTGAGCCGGCCATAAAAATGAATGAATAAACAAACAAATGTTCTGAAACAAGAAAAAATAAATAAATAATAAAAAAATAAAAATAAAAAATAAAAAAATTCTTAAACATTCAAAATTTATAAAATAAAAAAATTGCATGTTTCTTTCTTTTCTACTGTTTCCTCCTTTATTTTATGTCTTTAGTTTACAAACTGTCCTTGGCTGTTGAAGGGTTATTAAGTTCCTACAGGAACCAATCTCATCTTTTTCTCGGCTACAGAAGATGGCTTCCATATATCCCCATTAATATGATGGTATGCATTGATTTTAGGTGACTATTTTAATGTATTATATACTGCTCTGTTTCCAAGCAGCCATTATGAGCACACCTATAATCCCAACATCTGGTAAAGCTGAGGCAGGAGGATTTCAACTTTCAATCCTCAGGAACAAGTTAGTGAAACCCTATTTCAAAATACAAACTAGAAAGAAAAGGCATGTAGCTCAGTACTAAGGTCCTGGATTTAATCCCCAGTACTGGGGGATGGGAGAAGAGAGAAAGAAAATAAAAAAATGCAAATTTTTGTACTGAATTGAGAAGTTTTACTTCAAAAATATAAAACAATTTCTTCCGAATGATTATTGATTTTTTAAATAAATTTTCTTTCTTTCTTTCTCTTTTTTCACTTTTATTTTTCTTTATTTTTCTTTTTTTTCTTTTTTCTTTCTGTGGTACTTAGTATTGAACCTAGGACCTTAGCACTGAGATACATTCCATCAATTTTTATGTTAAGATGGAATCTTCCTAAGTTGCTAGATTTCCCAGGCTGGTCTTGAACTTCCTTCAGACTCTAAGCATGTAAGAATTATAGGCTTCAGCTGAATTTGGCTTTTTCTGTTTTGTTCTACTTCATTGTACTTAGAATGAAACTCAGTCCCTGACAAATGATAGGTGAGTTAAGATAGGCCTTTAATCTGACCAGAAATGTTTTCTGACCCTGGATGTGATGATCTGATTTCTCTCTTGATATCAATTATAATTATTAATTACCTTATGAGCCCTTCCCTAAAAATACAAAAAAAAATTATCCTTCAAGATTTCTTTCTATGTGACTTTTCTTGCATCCCAGGCAGGGTCACTGCAACCCTTGGTTATTCTGGCTTGTTCTTTTGTTGGGTAGTGTGCTTCCTAGTACAGTATTTCACACATGAATTATATATCAACACACATAAGTGATATTTGTCTGTAGTTACCATCCCATTGTCATTTTCTACTTCTAATAAGTCTGGTATCAGTGTTATTATATTTAATTAAAAAGGAATCCAGGTATCTGTAATATCTGTAATCCTAACACCCTGGGAGAGTCAAGCAGGAGTGTCTTAGTGATTTTCTGGTTGCTAAGACAAAGAATCCTGACACAGCTAAAGGAGAGGTTGATTTTGGCTCACTGCTTTTAGAAGACTCAGTCTTTAGTCAGTTGGATGTAAGTTGATGAATCCGCATGATCCACTCATCTTTCAAAAGCAGAACTTGAGGCTTTACTTTTTTTTTATTTTTTATTATGGCTGGCTCAGCCTGCCGAGGGGGTGGGGCTGGTGCTGCATGTCGTGTCAGGGATCAAACCATGGTTCCCGTGGTTGCCTAAGCTTACCTAAGCAGCCGCTTTAGACCACTGAGCTATTTTGCTGGCTCCAGAACTTGAGGCTTTAAGGGGACCTTATAGATCTAAACCATAACTAAAAGGATCCCAAATTCAAGCCCAGACTCATTTGAACTTCAGCAAAATCCTGTCAGGAAAAGAAAAATCTGAGATGGAATTCAACGTAAAGGCTTTAGATTCAATTCTTGTAATTCTGTATTATAAACAGGAGTCAAAGAAAATTTCTGAGTGTATTTAATTGAAACTATCAGCAGTAGAAATAACCAATCTGTGGAAAGATTGTAAGGACTCGAAGATAACAATGATGTTGTAGATCATGTGCTCAGTGCTACACTAAAAACAAGAAACCATGAAAGTTAGATCCAACAGCTGCTACATGACTAGAAAAAAAAAAAACTCCAAATAGATGAAAGAATTATACAAGTGAAGGAATCTTTAAAAGAACACCAAAGTCAGAGCAAATTTATTCACTGGAAATTTGCAAATTTAGGGAAAGAAATGATTAGGTAAATTAGGCACAATGAACCCCAAATAGTCACCACCTACCCCATGATGCATCATAGTCTAAATTCCAGATTAGACACAAAGTGAGAATAATAAAGGCTGTTAGAAAAAAAACATTTATAAGTAACTTATAAACTCAAGCCTATCAAACTAAAAGCATGTTTCTGAACACAAAACTTAAAGATGAGGAGTGCTTGCAGCAATCTTTTTCAACCTGCCCAACAAAACAGTTGCCAGTTCAGGTTACTATGCCCTGCAAAATTATCCTTCCAAATAATGGATGGAGAAATAAAGACTTTCCATGAATCTAAATCATTTGGTAAGTACTAAATCAACATTACAAAATAACTCAAGGGAATGTGAGTCAGAGACAGTGACATCACCAAAGAGCCAAAGAAAAGAATACATCTAACTGGGAGAGTAGTTAAACAAAAGCAAAATTAAAGGGATCAACACTAGAAAAAGAAAAACAAGGCAAACACAGGCATCACAAAATCCTTTTCACTAATCATGCTCAATGCAAATGGTCTTGTCTCCCCAGTTAAAAGACTGATGGGACTGAGGAGATAGCTCAGTGGCATATACACATGCCTGACAAGTACAAGGTAAGATCTGTTTTTATGGTAGTACCATGCTGATTTTATCACAGTAGCTTTGTAACATAATTTCAGCTCAGGGATTGTGATCCTGCCTGCCTTTCCTTTGTTGCTCAGGACAGCTTTTGATATTGTGTCTCTTCTGGTTCCACATCATCTCCATTACTCTGCTTTCATTGCTGGGACAAATACCCAACACCCAAAATGAAGGAAGGAAAGGTTTATTTATCCCATGGTTACTGGCAGTTTCAGTCCATTACTTGGCTGGCTCCAAGGCGGAGTGGCACATGGCAGAGAGCATCCACTTATGGTGGTGGTAAAGAGCAAGCAAGAGCAGCAACAATGACAACAGAGAGGAAGTGTGTCTTCCTTAAATTGCATTCAGGCTATATGGCCCAGGCTAGGTGTAGTACTGACACCCATAATCTGAGCAGCAGTAGAAGCAACATCCCAGCAGATCATGACTTAACCTCAAAAACTAGAAGTCCCTGCCCCATGCCAGCATGAGGCTTTGGAGGAACAACTGGACACAAACCATAACACAGCTGAATTGTAGGAATGTTTTCTTTAGCTTGGTGAGGTATGCTAACAGTAGTTTAATGGAGATTGCATTGAATCTGTATAACAATTTTAGTAATATGGCCATTTTCACAGTGTTGGTTCTTTCTGTCCAGGAGCAAGGAGTATCTTTCCATTTTCTGAAATCCTCTTCTTTTTCTTTTCTCAGAGTGCTATATTTCTCACTGTATAAATATTTTATTTTCTTTGTGGGGTTGATTCCTAAATATTTGATTTTTTGGATATTATTGTGGAAGATATGGTTTCGCGAATTTCTCTCTTGGTGTGTTGGTTGTGTGTGATTAGTTTTTGAGTGTAATTGTTATATCATGTTACATTACTGAATTTGGCTATTAAATCTGCAACAATCCATCAGGACCTGGGCTTGTCTTTGCTGGTAAGATTTGATTACATTTTCAGATTCATTTCCTGTTATTGGGTTATTCAGTTTGTATATCTTTTTGACTCAGCTTTGGCATTTCACATGTATCAAAGAAACTGTGCATTGCCTCTGTTTTTTCTATCCTGTGAGAGTAAAGTTTTTTGGTTTTCTTTTTTTTTTTTGTCTTTTTGATACAGGGTCTCCCTATGCAGTTCAGGCTGGCCTTGACCTCACTTTTGTAGCCCAGGCTGGTCTTGAACTCACACTGATCCTCCTGCCTCAGCCTCCCAAGTGCTGGGATTACAGGCGTGTGCCACCACGCCCCGCTATGAGAGTAAAGATTTTGGAAGTAGGTATTGATGATCTTCTGAATTTCTGTAGGGTCTGTAGTGATTTTACCATTTTTATTCCTTATTGTATGAATGTGAGTTTTCTTTGCTTTTTTCATTAGGTTGGCTAGGGGTGTATCAATTTTCTTTTTACAAAGAACCAACTCTATGGTTCTTTTTTATTGTTTTGTCTCCATTGCATTAATTTCTGCTCTACGCTTTATAATTTCCTTCCCTTTTTGGCTTTGGGCTTGAGTTGCTCTTATTTTTCGAGGGGCTTGAGGTGCACTAACAGATAATTTATTTGGGTTTGTTCTGTTTTCTTATTGTGAGAATTTGCCACTATAAATTTTCCTCTTAAGACAGTTTTCATGTATCCCACAGGTTTTGGTAAGATGTGTCTGTATTTTAACTTGATTGTGAATATTCTTTAATTTCTTCTTTAACTTTGTCTGAGATTCACTGGTTGTTTAGGAGGTTGTCATTTTATTTCCATGTGTTTATGGTATTTCTGTGGTTTCTTTCATCAATAGTTTGCAGTTTCATTGTACTGTGGTCAGATAGTATGAATGGGATAAATTCAATTGGTTTGCACTTAAGCACCCTTTGTGTGCTAGTATATGGTCTATTTTGGAGAACGTTCGATGTGTCACTGAGAAGAATGTGTATTGTGTTGTTGCTGGGTGAAACACTCTGTAAAGGTTTACCAAGTCTATTTCTTCACAAGTTTGGTTTAGTTCTGTTATTTCTTAATTGATATTTTTTGCCTAGTTCATCTATCTCTTTGCAACAGTGGCATGTTAAAGTGTCCCAATACAATTGTATTATTTTTAAAAGAATATTTATTTATTTATTTATTTATTTATTTATTTATTTTCTTGTTTGACAACTTTTGTTTGTTTATTTCTTTTTATGGCCGGCTCAGCCTGCCCTGAGGGCAGGGCTGGTGCAGCATGTGGTGCCGGGGATCGAACTGCGGTCCCTGCAGCTGCCCAAGCTTTCCTAAGCAGGTGCTTTAGACCACTGAGCCATCCTACCAGGCCCCTACAACTGTATTATTGTTCATTCAATTTTTTCATGTCAGTTTAAATTTACTTTATGTAAGTGAATGCTCCTACATTGGGTGCATATATACTTACAATTGTTATCTGTTCCTCTTACAGTTTGCCTTTACAAATATGTAATGACCTTCTTTATCTCTTTGAATGATTTTTGGTTTGAAGTTAATATTTTCAGCAACCAGAGTAGCTACCCCTGCTTTTTCTGTTTTCCCATGGCCTAGAGAATTATTTTCTACCCTTTGACATTTCTGTAAATTTCCTTTTGAGTTAAAAGTCGTTCTTGTATACAGCATTTTGTTGGATTTTGTTTCTTAATCCACTCTGCTAGTCTGTTTCTTTTCATTGGTAAATTAAAGCTGTCTATATTGATGGTCATAACTGATATGTGGTGATTTATGTTTGTAATGTTATTTTCCTGCTATAGGTTCCATACTATTTTCCTCTTTTTAGTTACTTCCTCTGTTTGGTGCTTTTCTGTCCTTCAAGCTGTGGTTGTTTCTGTCTCTTTCTAGAATATCTATCAGTGTTCTTTGTATGGTCAGTTTGTGGCCGTGAATTTTTTCATTTTTTATTTATCATGGAAGAATCTTATCTCACCATTGAATTTCATAGTTTTTCAGGGTACATAAATCTGGAATGGAAGTTATTTTCTTTTAGGACCTGAAACGCTTCATTCCAATTTCTTCTTTTTATATTTAAAATTTTATTTTAAAGAGGAAAAATAGCAGTAACAAAGATACAAAAAGAGTAACAAGCAAGAGTACATATAGTATAGAATTTCAAAACAAGAACAAAAATTTAACAATGGTTGTATGACATATTTTCGTGATCAAATCTGTTTAGATTAATAGATATAGGTATGTGAGATTGGTCAAATAATTGACTATTAACATTTTCAACAAACTTTAGTTTTTTTTAACTCTGACAAATGCATTTTGTATTTAAGTCACTCTTCTAAAAAAATTTATAGGGGCTGAGGATGCAGAAAAGGCAAGGTGCTGATTTTGATTCCTGGTACCCTCCAAATTTATTTGTTTATTTATTTATCTTTTGATTTTGACTTCTGACACTAGGGAGACTACTCTATGTTTACTTATGTAGGTCTGGTTTATTTTGCTTATGAATATATCTTCAAGATACATTCACTTATATATGAAGTATTCTAGCTTATAATTCTTTATAGCTGAGTAATATTCTTTTTTCTTTTTTTTGTCTTTTTGAGACAGGGTCTCGCTATACAGCTCAGGCTGGCCTTGAGCTCACTTTGGTAGCCCAGGCTGGTCTCGAACTCACACCAATTCTCCTGCCTCAACCTCCCAAGTGCTGGGATTACAGGCGTGTGCCACCACGAACAGCTATAGCTGAGTAATATTCTATTGTATGAAAATAACATATCTTTTTCAACCATTCTTC
>PVJA010030725.1:0-25537 GCA_004027025.1 Myocastor coypus
AGGACAGAGACAAGGGGTGGGCGGCTGCCAAGAGCGACCTCTGTCCACGCTGTGAACTGGAGGCCACGCCCCTTGGCATCAGCCCTGTGAAGCAGCAGATGGGAGGGTGTGCCGGCCATGGGAGATAGGGTGTGCAGGAGAGCGGCATCTGGGGACTCCTGGAGTGTGTAGCATTGGACAAGGCTAGAGAGGCTGGCAGGTGGCGGGTTAGCTTCCATCTTACCTTAGAGAAGGCCGAAAGCAGGTTTCGGTGCTGTGGTCAGGCTATTGTTTTAGGGCTCTCCTATCTGCTGAGAGGAGTCAGTCTTGAAGGAGGAGAGTGGTCTGAAGCCCTTCAGTCCCTGGGTGTCTGAGATCCTGCAGCTAGGCTGAGTTTGGAAGCCTGGACATTGCTCTGGGGGCCCAAGAGGCAGGGCCTTCCCAGAGAGCCTCTTAGTTATCTGTCTCATGGCTGAGAGAAATACCTGACACCCAAAGTAAAAGGGGAGAAAAGTTTATTTAGCTCACAGTTTGTAGCGGGTTCAATCCGCAACCAGCCGGCTCTACAACAGGGTGGCCTGGCAGAGGGCACTGCAGAGCTCATGGTGGGCAGAAGGTGGCAAAGCAAGGAAGGGTCGCCCACACAGCCCTTTCTGTCCCTTATACTGTATGCATGCCACCTAGGGCCGGCAGCACTCACAGCCTTAGTCCTAGTGCCCTTGAGCCTAGCACTGCACCATGAATCCATCCCGGTATCACACACTCTAGATGTAGTCAGCTCTGAAAAAGTCCCACCTATGGCTGGCTGCATGAGGCTTTGGGGACATCTAGTCTCAAGCCATAACAGAAAGCAAGCCTGGAACACTGGGATTCCTGCACCCTATGACCGGTGTCTCTGCGGGGTCAGGCCCTGTCCCATGTGGACTTGAAAACATCTCCACTCAAAAATCCTGGGCAGGTCGCCTAACTTTGGAGTCCTTGACAGCCAGGTCTGACATGTGGGTAAATCCAGATCTGCTGTGGCGTGAGGGTCTATTTTTAGACTCCAGAAGCACTGGCCAGGAGATTGTCCGCAACCTGCCGTCTCGGTCCCCTCCCCCAGCCTGTCCCTCCTTCCCTCTGTCTGTAAGTCTCTGAAGTCCAGGAGACCCCTGCACACAGGCCACCTGCTGTTCTTCTATTGAAATGGCAGCCTGGGGATTTTTTTCTTTGCCTCTCAGCTCATTTCTGACATTCCTTTCCAGCCACAGCGCAGTCTCCTAGCTGCCTGTGGTCTGGCTCCCTGCTCTTGCAGCTGTGGCTGTCCTCATCTCTGCCTGTCCTGTGCCAGTGCTCGGGGCCTGATGGGGCTGGCATTATCCTTCCTCTGGCACCCTGGACCCAGCAGCAAGGGCAACTTGGTGGAAAATGGGGGCTCCCCTGCATGGCCCCTTACCACTTGAGTGTTTTGGCTAGGGGGGTCCAGATACAGCTCTGCAGCTTTTGGGTAGATGCCCCATGTTGTGGTTGAACTCAAGGTGGGAACTTATGTCCCCAGAAGGAGACCTGGAGGCCCAAAGCGGTCATGAGCCTGGAGATTTCTCTTAGCTATAGCCAGAGGGGATCTTAAAGTCCCTGAGAGATGGGGCTCCTTGGGCCTGGGGAGGGAAGCCAAGCCTAGGATGGGGCAGACGTTGCTCCCTCCGAGGGTTTCGGGCTCAGTACTGCAGGGTGGCCGTCTGTGGGGTTCCCTGGGCTCTGGGCTGCCAGGCCCCACCGCGCTTTTAGCAGCTGATTATCCGTCTGCTGCCTCCATTTCTCTCTCACCCCCGCTGGCCACCAGCCCAAAATAGAAAAGGAAAGGAAGTTATTTCCACAGTCTTGGAGCCCGGAAAAGCTCCCCTCCAGTGAGGGGGCGGGCGGGATTCCTGGAGCTGGAGGCCAAATCAAAGCCAGGCTGAACAGGAGAGGGCCCCGCCACCGGCCTTCTCAGTGTGTCATTTCCCTGATTCAGCAGAACACGTGTTCTGCGGCTGCCACGCTGCAGGCTGTGGAGGAGCTAGGGGAGCTCCTGGCCAGGCTCCAGGCTGCCCTCAGGGCTGGGCTACGTCGCCTCTTTTCCTCTCCTGCACCCCACACTGGTGCCCTCTGCCCTGGCAGGGACCTCCTACCACACACCTTTCCAGCAGGCAGGTTGGCTGTGGGTGGCATCTGTGTCAGCACTTAGTGGTAGTGTGGCGAGGTGCTGCGATATAAGCACCTGAAGGATATGGCCCCTTGACTACAGGGAACATTCCCTAACATCTGTGACTAAATCCACAAGATTGACATTAGTGCCAGAGCAGGGTTCCCGAGCCCTGGAGGGGCTCTTGAGTAGAAAGCAGTGACGGTTGCCTGAGGTCGGGGGCCTAAGGACACAGCCAAGCCAGGCTGCCTGAGCAGGGCCTCCTGGGCTGAGAGTAGAGCCCTCGTCTAAGGCAGCAGGGGCCTGGATCCCACCTGCTGGAGGGCCTGAGGACCACACGTGACCGGCCTGGGCCTGACTCCAGCTCCTCCTTACCTCTCGCTCCACAGGACTGATGTGCCCAGCTCCAGGCCCTCTGTGAGCCAGAGGCGCTATCGGAACTGGAACCCCCCGCTGCTGGGCAACCTCCCCGATGACTTCCTCCGCATCCTGCCCCAGCAGCTGGACAGCATACAGGTAATGGCTGCTGTGTGCCCCCAGCCCACCCACCTGTCTGCTATCTCTCATCACCCACATGTTTTGTACCAGCCAGTTTTGCTTCCTGGTTGGTAAGTTTAGGCTGAGCTATTTCTGTTACCCTGGGCTTGCAGGGAAAGAATGCCCAACCGAAAGCCTTGCTTCCTGTCAGGGCCTGGAGACTTCCTGTTCTGCCCAGGAGAGGTGATGCCTGAGGATACTGTGGCTGCAGGGAGGGGGCTTGGGGTAGGCAGTCGCTCCTGTCCCTTGGGAAAGTGCTGGGGTGGGGGGGCTTCTCCCCAGCCCTTGACAGGTCCCCAAGTATCCCTGTGGAGCAGATGTATCTCACCTTGCAGTGTGTGTGTACAGGGAGAGGTTTGACTTTGGGCATCATATGCAGGTTCTTGAGCTATTTGCAAATGCATTTTCTGGAGCATTGGGGTTGTGAATGAAGGAATGGGGGAAAGATCATTTTGGAGCTCTGCTACTTCCACAGAAGGGGTAGACCGAAGGGTCAAGAGTACGTGGGACGTACGTGTGCGTGGGTGTGGGTTTGGCGTGTGCCCCTGCGATAGGCACCAACGTGCTCCTCCCATAGGGTGACCCCCGTTGCATCAAGGCTGTGAGTGGAGAGGGAGGCCTGCCTGCCACAGCTGGGGACCAGGACAGCCGCTGGAAGCAGTACCTGGAGGACGAGAGGATCGCGCTGTTCCTGCAGAATGAGGAGTTCATGAAGGAGCTGCAGCGCAACCGAGACTTCCTCCTCGCCTTGGAGAGAGGTGGGCGCCTGTGGCATGGGCGGGCGCTGCGGCCAGCACCCCAGGGCTGGAGAAAGAAGGATGTGGGCTTCTGCCTCAAGGATCAAGGGGCCAGCACTTCCGTATTGTGGAGGCGCAGCCGCACCAGCAGTCCTGGGGAAGCCCCAGAATTCTGCCTTGGGGACCAGACGCTCTCTGCCTCTCTAGGGACTCAGAGGGAGAGAGGTGCAGCCACCACCCTGCCACTTAAGCTGGGCGCTCAGCACTGGCCTTGGGTTGGGGCGAGGCTCCATGGGCTCACAGGAAAGCCTGAAGCTGCAGGACCACAGCAATGGGATCTCGGGGAGTCAGACTGGGGGCTCCCTTTGTAGAGGACGTTAGGGCGGGGCGTGTGGGCAATCTTTGGGTGGGGTACTGCCTCTCCAGTACCCTGTTCTCCTTCAGGGGCTGGCTTGGCAGGGTACGGAGAGGCAGCTATTGGAGGCTGTCATGCGGTGGTCCCAGTGTGAGTGTGTGACACATCAGTGGAGAGGAACAATGAGAACGGTGGCTGGAGGGAGAAGGTCCAGGTGCTGGCCCTGCTTACAGCAAAGGCTGTGGAGGTCTCAGGCCCCTCTTTTTAAAAATCAGGGCATTGGTCGGTCGGGTATGGTGGCACATGCCTGTAATCTCAACAGCTTGGGAGGCTGAGGCTAGAGGAGTATGGAAAGCTAGAGGCCAGCTGGGGTTACACAGTGAGTTCAAGAGCAGACTCAGCGATCTAGCAAGACCTTGTCTCAAAAAGCCAAAATAGAAATAAATCAAGGTATTGGACTCTCTCAGCCACCATCTGAGTCTGGCTGTTGTGGCTTGCTGACAGTTCAGGCAGTTCCCGGGCACTTGTTTCTGTTAGCACCGGCTCTGTGTATGTGTGCTGGCATCCTTTGTGTGCACATGCCCACTTGTGTATGGCTCAGGGACTCACTTGCTGCATCCTCCAGGATCTGGGAGGCAGGTGTCGAGAGCTCGCTTCCCTAACAGGAATGTGGTCCTTTTCCAGATCGGCTGAAATACGAGTCCCAGAAATCCAAATCCAGCAGCTTGGCTTTGGGAAGTGACCTTGGCTCTCCCTCCTCTGCCCCAGGTAACCTTACCTTCTGGGAGGGCCCACTGCAACTTTGCCTCCCATATTTATATAGTTGGGGAAAAGGTCTGAGACAGAGGTGGAGTGCTGGGGCCCCTCAGTGAACTGGAAGGAATGGTCCTGCCCTAGAGTGAGGTGCCTGTCACCAAGCAGCCCTGGTTCCCCACCAGCCTGGGCTTGTGGGGTTCACACCGGCTGGGTGAGCGCCTAGCTGAGTCGCACACCTGTGCCTGGTGGGGTTCATCACCCCACATAATGTCCCGTGGTACCACATGGGAGCAGGAAGGATGAGGCAAGCGAACGAGCCCTAGACTCTGTCTTGGGGAAGCTTGCAGTTCTGTAAGAATGTCTATTTAAGAAACAGGTGAAACACATCGCAAAGCCGAGGACACTCTTTTTTTCTTTCAGCGTTGGATACTTAACACAGGGCCTTGCATACACTAGGCAAGTGCTCTACTACTGAGTTACATCCCAGCCCCTCCCCGTTTTTTAGGGGCAGGACCCGGGTTCAAACTCATGACCTTGTGCTTGCCAGGCAGGCACTGGTGCCATGGAGCCAACCCCTTTTTGAGACAGGCCTTTGCCAAGTTGTCCAGGTTGGACTCAAACTTGTGATCCTTCTGGCTCAGTCTGAGTGGCTGGGTTTTAGGCACAGATCACCTTACCCAGGACACATTTGAGGCTTATGGAAAAATGCATGGAGAGGAGAGGGAGAAGGAAAGGGGAGGGCATAAGGGAAGGGAGAGGGGGAGGAGAGAGGGGGGAAGAGGAGAAGGAAGGTGAGATCAATCTGGAACAGGTTTGTTAATTCACTTATCAAGTAGCTGGGAAATAGTTGCTGTGGACCAGACCCTGCCCCAGCTGTTCAAGGAAGAGAAACTTCAAGCTGTGAGCACATGAAAATAAGAATTGCATCAATAGTGGCCAGGCCCTTAGGGGCTAGAGAGAGAGAGAGCTCAGGGGTGCAAGTGCCTGCCTGGCAAGTGCAAGGTCCTGAGTTCAGTCCCCAGTTCTGGGGGGAAAAAAAGAATGGCCAGACCCTGTGCTGGAAGCCTCTGGCTGAAGGGGACCAGGGTGTGGGCAGCAGTGCTTTTGGGATGCATGAAGGGGAGGGTGAAGCCATAGCTGGGAACATGGAGCAGGGGCCCAGTCTTCCTCCCCGACGTCTGGACCCTGCACCTGTGTGGACACAGTGTCCTCTGCTTGGCTACTGCCCTGTTGTGCACAGAAGCTGCCCAGGCACAGAAAAGCTGAGCAGCGGCTCGTGGCACAGTGAGTGTCCATGGTGCACTGGGGTGAGGCATGTCAGAGCAGCAGGGTGGGGCCTGGCTCAACCCAGCTCCAAGAGAGAAAATCCTGCAGGCAGGCGGGAGCTTAGGCCCCAGCAGATGCGTGTCTGGCGTTTCACGAGCCTCTCGCCCTTGATCCCGAATTAACCAGACACACCAGGCAGCATGGGTGGGTCAGGATGACTGGGGGGGACTTAGCAGACAAGGTGACTGGGGATTAGTTAGGGGATAGAGAACAGGGCTTTGGCAGGGCAAGACAGGGCCCCAGCAGGGCTGGGGAGCCCCGAGGGGCTCTGGGTCTTAGCTGTGCCCAGTTCCCATTCCTGCTCGGTGTTCTGGAGGGCGCTTCCCGGGAGGAAGGAGAGCTTGCCTGGCATGCTGGTCGCTCTGACTCACAGGCACCAGATGCAGGCAGAATGGCCAACAGCGGCTCTGGGTGCGGGGAAGCCTGCAGCGTGTAGTGCCTGTGACTGCCACGGCCCGACCACCCCGCCACGGCTCAAACTGCCACGCTGACTTCACAGAGTGAAGTGGACTGCTGGGATCCCATGCCAGCTGGCTTTCCACACATGCAGCTGACCCTGAGTGTCCCCATGTTCAGCCAGGTGCGGTGGCACACACTTGTAATCTCTGCGCTTCGGGAGGCTGAGTCAGGAGGATCCCACTTGAGTCTCACTTGGCCAATTTTGTGAGACCCTGTCTCAAAAATGCTGGGGGTGTGGCTGTGTGTCAAGGCCCTGGGTTCCAACCTGTCTCCCCCCAAAAAGGGTCCTCTTTTTCACAGAGGAGCAGCATGGTTTGCTCCTGGAAAGAAGTGCTCCTGCAACCCCAAGTGTCCTCCTGGCTTTAACTTCCCTCCTGGCTTAAGGAAAGATGCCTGCATCTTTGCTGCAGCAGCAGGAGAGGGCTCAGAGAGGCCCCCCACTCCACCCCTGTGGGGATGGCTCTGCCCACTCACCCGGGGCCTGGCAGCTGCTGACCTCAGAGACCCCGTCCTAGGCAGGTGTCTCTCTCTTCCAGGAAACAGTGATGCCAACTCTGCTGTGTCTGAAGATGCCTTATTCAGGGACAAGTTGAAACACATGGGAAAATGTGAGTCCCGCCGGCAGCCCCCTCCCCGTCTTCCCAGCACTTGAGTGGCAGGCAGGGTGCCCAATGTCACTGACCCTGGGTGAACTGGAGTGACATTTTAATCGCAAGCTGGCTCCCTCAGCTTTCCTGCCTCACTTCCCTCTGCAGCTGAGTCTGGGTACAAATTAAGTTTAAATCCTCTCGGGCCAGCTGTCTGCAGGAAAATAATGCGCCCCACATGGCCTCTCCCGGATGTTGTGCTCACATTCTCTGTGGCTTGAGGCAACTGACCCTGCCTGGCCATGTGTGGGGAGACCCTTGCCAAGCCCCTTTTGTTTGGGGGAGGGGACTGTCCGGGTTAGGGACCTTTGCCCACCAAGTCCCGCCAGCTTTCAGAAGCACTATCCTTCCAGGCTTCGTTTCAGGAAAAATCTCCCATTAGTCATGGAAATCCCAGGACTCAGGGAGCTGAGGGAGGGGCAGGAAAGGAAGCCAAATGCAGGGCTGGCAGGCTGTGGCCACTGGGGAAGGAATACCCGGATCTTGGGCTGCCGGTAGGACCTGGGTCGACCGCTGGTGGCCTCTGCTGCCCCTGCAGGCCAACCTGGGATGGCAGCCTTGCTGCTCCGGAGGTGGGGCCTGTGTCTGCTGTTCCTATCACCTCTCTTCCCCAGGACCCAAAGGGTCCTGGTGCCCCCCTGGCTACCCCCACACTGATGCCCTCGCTGCCAAGAAAACAAACAGCTCACAGCTCTCTCTGTCTCAGCCACTCGGAGGAAGCTGTTTGAGCTGGCCCGCGCCTTCTCCGAGAAAACCAAAATGAGGAAGTGCAGGAGGAAGCACCTGCCCAAGCTTCAGTTGTATCCTTCAGGCCTGGCTCGGGTAGGGTGGTGGGCGCTGTGTCCCGGGGCCCTCCTGGGTTCTGCAGCCTCTTCTCTGCTCTGTGAGCTGGGCTACTTGGTAGCCCCCTACCTCCTGGAGCACCAGGCCAGGACTGGGGAGCAGGGCAGGAAGAAGTTGTCTTCCCTGTGACCAGGACAGTGGCACTGCCAGCTTCATTTGCTCCTCTTCCCCCTCCTTTTCCTCCCTGGGAGAAAAGTTGGATCTTTGAACGCAATCAACAAACCTTCCCCTAATTTCTCTAGTTGAACTGGTGCATGGGTCCTCACGCTTCATTGCAAGAGGCCCTTCTCTTTAGTTCCTTAAGTAGCGGTGCAGTTGTCCACATTTTTACCCAGAGTCCCATCTGTGTTGTCAAACAAGGCCCACGATACTAAAAGCTGGACAACCACAGAAGAGCAGGGAAAATATCCCTCTCCTGTTACCAGAGATTTTCCTGGGAGCCGAGGGTCAGGGCCTGGCTGCTCTCCTGACCCCAAGGAAGGAGGCTGGTGGGGGCAGCGCAGGGGTATTAAGGGACGGGAGAGGAGGCCTCCTGAGCTTGGGAGGGCAGGGTGTCTCTGGGGGTTCTGGTCTATGTCAAGGACAATTTTCCTGAATGGCTCTGCAGGCTGGGGGCCGCCACATCCACAGCCAATCTCCTGGATGACGTGGAGGCCCACGCTTGTGGTGAGGCGGGGAGAGGAACCTTGGGCTCCTATGTACCTCTGATGGGTGATGCTGCAAGCGGAAGTCCTGAGTGTTCCCACTCAGGGGACCAAGTGCCTGGCAACTTTAGGGCTTTCACCTTTCACCTGGTCTCTTCCAAAGCTACAGGAACCAGAAGACCTGACCAAGGCCTAGCCCTCTCAGATCCTAGCAAGCTACACACAACTGAACAATGGACCATAGGGCCTTCAAGGCCGGGAGACACCGGGATAGTCCAGCTTCCCTCCCATTTTATAGATGAGGAAACTGAGACCCAGAGAAGTGGAAAGAACTTGTCTAAGGCCTCAGAACCAGGCCAGCACCCAGGTGCCCTGCTGCCTCTTGCTAGGGACATGCGTTGCCCACCAGAGCCAGCACATGCTCCTCTGGGAGGAGGGGTGGCAGCTGCAGGACAGAGGACAAGGGCTTCCCTCTGCTTTCAGACGAAGACCTCCGGGGAAGGCGGCAGGAGCCTGCCAAGATGGAGGAAGCCCTAAGAGAAGGCCAGTAAGAGGTAAGCCCCAGAGCCATGGTTCTCTGAGGCCTGCCACACCTCACGTCTCCCCAGGGGAACACAGGCACTGGGCCCAGGCAGTTGAGTGGCACAGATCCTGGGTCTCTTCCCTCAGCACATAGGACCAGGGACTTCGGCATGCAAACTAATCTTTTGCATCTCTTTTATTTGGTTATTTACTCATTTGACCAAACAGTATCACACCTGCCTTGGACAGAGCTCCACCCCAGGGTCTCTGTGGTCCCCAAATAAAGGCAGCCAGAGAAACAGCTCCATCCCCATCCTATGTCACACCAATATCTACACACACACACACACACACACACACACACACACACACGTGGAAGATGGCTCCTACCACAAAGCACCCCTACCTTAGAGCCATGAGCTCACTGTCACTTTTTTTTTTTTTGTCTTTTTGAACCAGCGTGTGCCAATGCAGTTCAGGCTGGCCTTGAGCTCACTTTAGCCCAGGCTGGTCTTGAACTCTCACTGATCCTCCTGCCTCAGCCTCCCGAGTCCTGGGATTACAGGCGTGAGCCACCATGCCCAGCTTACTGTCATTTCTTTCTAAGTCTTCCTGCTTTTCCCTGGAATTTACTTCTTTCACCTCCTCTGCTGCAAAAATCAGCAGGAGCTGACTGGTGGTATCTGCCTAGGAGCTCAGCCAACCCCAGGTACTCAGGAGGCTGAGGCAGGAAAAGTGTAAGTTTTAGGCCAGCCTGGGCAATTTAGTGATATTTTTTGTCCAAAAATAGAAAGCGCTGGGTTGTAGCTCAGTGACAGAGTGGCCTAGGCCAATCGCCAGCACCACGAACAAACAGGGATAAGGGTTTCCTTTATGACCTGGCTAACAGGGGGTGGCTTCCTCCTCCTTCACATAGCTGAAGCTGCAGGAAAGGATGGACAGGGAGGTCACAGCAGCTCCAGGGCCCCCTTCACCTGATGCTGCCTTCCACATGTCTCTTCCTGACACGTAGCCATAGCCGAGTTCTCCCTCCTCCCTTCCGGGCTCCCACTGCTCCTCTGCCCTCACTGCCCGCTCATTGCTCTTCTTTGACCCTTTCAGCTTTGCCTACACTCACTCTGCCAGCGCTGCCACCCTCTTGCATGGCATCAGTAATCCTGTGCCCTTGTCCTCAGCAGTTGCCTCTCCAGATGGGCTCACCAGGATTGTCCTTCCAGCCTGGACATCAGCTCCTGAAAGCCAGGCAGTCTCTCCAGCTTCCTAGTCAGTGGCCCTAGGTGCTGCGCACCCGCTCCGCCCATCGCGGGAACACTGTGTGGTCCCTCTCTGCCCTTACTCTCAGCGTGGGCAAAGCCTCGGGGACACCTCAGCTGGCGTCTGGAACTCACCCAGTTCTGGCCTGTTTCCCTTTCCTGCCCTGTGGACCCCCTTGGTTCAGTTCATTGCAAATACTGGCCAGTGTGGCAGCAGGCACTGTCCACCTGGAGCTCTCCCCACTCAGCCACTTCCTTCCCATCCCACCCAGCCTGCCCCAGCTCCCACTCCAGCTGCTGCTAGCTGAGACCCTGCTGTTGTGCAGGGTGCCAGAATGACCTCAGGCAGAGTTCCCAGGGGGAGAAAGGAGGGAGCTCTTGATGTTTGCTACCTTCTGCCCAAATGTGTCTGTTTAGAAACCACTGATTAAGAAAGTTTCCCCTGCTGGGCAGGTGAGATGGCTTAGTAGTCTAAAGCGCCTGCTTAGGCAAGTTTAGGTAACCACAGGGACCACAGATTGATCCCTAGCACCACATGCTGTGCCAACCCCACCCCCCAGGGCAGGCTGAGCCTAGTATATATGTGGGTTCCCAGGGCTTTCACACTAACTTACATCTTTTTTTAATTTAATTTAATTTTAAATCTTTTTTCTGTTTTGTTTGCTTATTTATTTTTATGGCCGGCTCAGCCTGCCCTGAGGGCAGGGCTGGCACAGCATGTGGTGCTGGGGATCGAACTGTGGTCCCTGCAGCTGCCTAAGCTTTCCTAAGCAGGCGCTTTAGACCACTGAGCCATCCTGCTGGGCCCCCAAATTACATCTTTACACTAAGTAAAGTCTTTCACACTTTACTTTGAGATAGGATCTTATTAAATCACCGAGTTTTGCCTAGGCTGGCTGGAACTTGTGATTCTCCTGCCTCAGCCTCCCGGAGTGCTGGGATTACAGTCTTGCTCCACCATGCCCACCTGTGGACTCCTTTGAAAAGACTTTACCCACTTCCTTTTCCCTGCCAGGTGCCAGCAGCTTCGCCTCACCAAGGATGCTCTGATGTGCAGCAGGGGCAGCTGGAGAAGAACATGGCACCCTGCTGAAGGACCCGGATGCAGCTGAACTGCCGGTGCTTGATTCGGAGGCCGGGTGGTCCTCCAGCCATGGTCTAGCCCAGCCACTGCCACCTTCCAGGGGACCTGGAACTTTGGAGCCATCCTGTGACTGGAGGAGGGAACTCGGGGCCCCTGGAGACAGCAGCCAGTCACAGCCCCCTTTGCAGCGGGCTTTTCTCCAGCAGCGGGTGGAAATGCAGGAACCACCCCTTTGTGCTTAAAAATAATAATAATTGAGTAAGTACAGAGGCTGGAGTTTGGAAAAGGGCAAGATCCCTCTAGGAGGCTCTTTGGCTCGGAGGTGGGCTCCTGCCTCCCTCCTTCCCCACCTCTCCAGCCCAGTGTCAGCCTCTGCGTCATCTCTCACCCCTGCTGCCGGCTCTCTGGGCACCTTGTGTCCTTTCTTCCCGAGGCTACCTGCATCTCAGCCTTTCCCAGGGCCTGCAGAGGCTCATGGAGCCGCGGGCAGACTGGAGGACTTGGCCTGGCTGGGCAGCAGGCACTGGAGAGTAACAATGTGGGGAGAAGGTGCAGGGCTGGATGGGGGTGGGTGACAGGAAGAGGCAAGCTCTGCCCCCCATGCTTAGGGGCAACGACCACTGCCACGGGGAGGCAGGTGCGTCTGTCCCTGGACTCCAGCCCAGCCAGCCCAGCGGACCCAGCTTCCCTGCGTGGGGTTGCATGTTGCGGGGCTGGATGGGATCCAATACAGTATTTGGTGGCACTGAGGTACCAGGGTGTGGCAAGGGTGAGCCAGGATTGAGCCTTGTGCTGCGCCCCTTTATGCCCTGCACCCTTGTGACTCCAGGGCTGCCTGGCAGTGTGACTAAGCCTGGAAGCACAGTGCCGGGGACTTTGGTTGCTGGTCTCCTTAGCTGCGCTTGGCTGCTCCCTGGCCAGAGGATGAAGGGTTTGGGAGCTCCCAGCTGCCAACTTAATCTCCAGACAGCCTGACCCTGAGGGTCAGAGGAGGGGCTCTGGACTGCAAACTCCACTCCTCTTGGGCCAGGGCCAGGTGTAGTGGGGGTACCCCCAGCCCCAAGTCTCCGTGTGTTGCTTTAATTGTTTTCATCCTATGTGTGGGTTTTTTCCTGGCACTGTTTCATAGGAACTCCTGTAATAAAGACTTGGTGTTCTCTTGGTGCTCCGATGTGGCCTGCAATTGTGGAATGGAGTCCTCTCCTTGTCTCTTCTCTGTCAGGGGACAAATCTTGACCACCTGTGGTCTGTGTCCTGCCCTCCTGCTACCCCCCCTCCCCCAGCATTTCTAGGCCTGAAGGGCAAGGCGCTGTCCCTGCTGCACTCTCCAGCAACACCTGTTGCACCATGACCTCACCGACCTGCTGGGTTTGTCCAATGGCCTGGCTTCCTGTTTGCTGAGGGAACATCAGCCATCAGTGGCTTGCTGATAAGCAAAGGAAACGCCCGGGGAAAGCCAGGGAGTTGCGAAAGTTGCCCGCACTCTGGGTCAATTCCCTAAATAAATAGAAAGCTTCTGGATTAAAGGCAGCTAGAAGGGCAAGGGCCTGTGAAGCCAGATTTCAAATGGAACACAGGGACCTTGCAGTTCCCTTGGCTCTCACTTCCCCGCTCCCCACCTTGGTTACCAGCTGAGGCTGTTTCCAAATACAGCCCCTCTCTCCCTCTCAGGTTAAACCTTCTTCCTCCCGGTGAGCCCAAGGCTTCGCAGTAGCTTCTACCTTGCTCTTGGCGTCTGGTCACCGAGGCCATGCCTGCCTCTCACCCCCCTTATGCCAGGTTCCCAAGCAACCCTTCTGGCCCTACCCCACCTAACCCAGGCGGGCATGAGAAAACGACACCTCTAGGGGCCTGGCAGGATGGCTCAGTGGTCTAAAGCCCCTGCTTGGGAAAACTTGGGCGGCTTCAGGGACCTCGGTTGGATCCCTGGAACCACATGCTGTGCCAGCCCTGCCCTCTGGGTGGGCTGAGCTGGCCATAAAAATGAGTGAATAAACAAACAAAGGTTCTGAAACAAGAAAAAACAAAATACAACACCTCTGGGACAGCCTGGGTGGTGACCACCCTGGCTCTGCCTCTGATTTGCTGACAGCCCCCCCCCCCCCCCCCGTGGGCCTTGGAGGGGAGCCTCAGCCCCATCAGGGACTTGTGAGAAAGGTCGCTTCCCAGCCCCTGCCCAGCCCAGCCCAGCCCAGCCCAGCCCTGTGAGTCAGAAACTTGGGTGAATTAATACAATCCCACCACATGCTGCTAGATCCATCCCTAGTACTGGGTGCGTGCTAATGCTTCGGCAAAGTTCTGCAGGAAAAAGAAAAATTCTGTAGAGGTTGGAGGTGTAGCATATTGGTAGAGTGCTCACCTGGCGCGCAGGAGGAGCTGCGTTCAATTCCTCGCACGTGTGTGTGTGTGTGTGTGTGTGTGTGTGTGTGTGTAATGATACAAGTGAAGCAACATCGCTGTAATCAGACCTGGTGACGCACGGCAGTAATCTCAGCATTGGGGAAGCTGATGCAGGAGTATGAGCTTGAGCCCAACCTTTTCAAATTAGTGACATCCTATCTTCACAAGGACTAGTTTAGTGGCACAACATCTATTTAGGGGCTAACTAAATGAATGTCCAGGTGCTCACTACCCAAGACCAATTGGGTCAACATTGCTGTTGAAAGCTCCCCAGGTAATTTAAGTTTGTAGTACCATCTGAGGACTACAACAGGAAGCTCAACTGACCTTGTCCCCTAACAGCCACTTTACAGATGATAAAACGGTGATTCGGAAGGCTTACATAATTTATCCAAGATCACAAAGTGAGAACTGCATTAAGAAGGGGATCCAGGGCTGCCTGACCCCAGCCCCTGTGCTGCAGCCTGTATTTCCCTAAAGTGTGCCCCGTGAACTAGCAATGCTGCTGGCACTGCAGGGTGTGTCAATTTATTATCAGTCCCTGCTCCACATGTAGTGAATTTGCAGTGGGGGGGGGTGGCATTGGAAAAGCTCTTCAGAAGATCCTGATTCACCGTCACACTGGCGAGCCACGGTTCCAAAACGTGGCTGCTCAATTTTGGTTGGTGGTCGAGTAGCAGCGGCGTTACCTGTGCATCTCAGACTCTAGCCCAGACCTCCTGAGCCAACATGTGCATTCGAACAGCTTTTCAGTGATTCGTGTGTGCACATCACAGCTTCATATTTGCTGTATTAAAATTACTGTGGATGTTAAGAGTTCCCGACCTCATTGGTTTAGGATTTCACCTGGGAATCTGATTATAAAATCTCAGGCAATTGTAACATACAGCAAACTGGGAGAGCCATGTGATTTCTGTCTCTTTGTGGAGATGAGATTGAGGGTGACTTCCCTGCAGAGAGGGGGAAGAAGCGAAAGGGAGGGGAGAGTAAGAAAGAGGACACATACCATACACCCTGCAAAGGGTGCACCTGAGACCCAGGTAGGCGCAGTGGTGGCCTAGCACCTATGCTCCTGCACCCTGCTTATCTGGAAATGTTGGTCTCCCTTGGGCCAGGATTTGTCCTTTGCAAGGTGCTGAGCCGGATTCTCTGCAATCTGGTCCCATTGGTGGCCTTGGGGCTCAACCCCAGCCTACAAGGAGGTCACAGGTCTAGAAAACACTGCACCCCTTTTTGGGTCTCAACTAGCCCCCTCCCCTCCCCCTCCCCCCTCCCCATTCTTGAAGCACCAGTTTGGGGGTAGGGATTATTGGTTGGAGGAAAAACAGAGTTTGGTCTGAGGGATAAAGGAGGCCAGCAAGTGGGGGTGATGAGGATTTGTGACAGTCACTCTTCTGGGGTGCTCCACAGGCAGGACTTTACCTAACCCCCACAACACAGACATGCAATCAGCATCACTCCTATTTTCTGCCCACCAGGAAACAGGCCAGGTGTGGTGGCGCATAACTGTAATCCCAGCACTAGCAAGGCTGAGGCAGGATTGCCATACATTTGAGCCCACTGTGGATGACATAGGAAGTTCAAGGCCAGCCTGAACTACATAGCCAGATCTTGTCTCAAAAATCAAAACACAAAACAAAAAGGAAACAGGCACCAGGATGTTCAGTTCCTTATTCAGTAATGAATGTTAGTACCTGCAGTTGAATCCAGGCGGCTGAATTCCAGAGCTGATGCCTAAAGGCTAAGCTGTATATTGGGGCCTGAAAGGGGACAGTGATGAGATCCAGGGCCCCAGCATGGATGCTATTTGCAGAGTACAGAAAGGGTCAGAAACACTCCAGCGACGAAGCACTGTGCAGAGCTCCTGGTAGCATTCTCTTGATCTGGTTGAAAGACAGTCTCTCATTAAGTGGCAAATATGCTATTTAGAGAGCAGCCGACCAGCTCCTTATGCTCATAATCACAGCACAGATAAATTTGTTGGATTAGGGCGCTGGGCCAGCTGGGGAAAAGGGTTGGAAATTTCTGGAGCTTGTGGAATTGAAAGGAGCCGTGTAAATCTACTGTCCCCTGGTGGCTAAGTTGCAGAAGTGGCAGTCACTGGCCGCCAAGAGGTGGATCATTTTTCCAGATGAGAGCACCTGTTAGACTGAACAGACTGAAGGGAATTCGTTGACTCGATCTTGTTTTGCAAGATTTGCAAATCACAGGCTTTGGTGGAGGAGTTGTTTTGGTTTTATCGCGAGGTCACTGTGGGTATTTAAATCTCAGTCCCACAAAACTAGCATGGAAAGCTGAGCTAGGTGGCACTTCTAGGGGGTCATGTGTCACTATTCATTTTATTATTTACTTATTTATTTAGTCTTTTTGAGACAGGGTCTCGCTATGCAGTTCAGGCTGGCCTTGAGCTCACTTTTGTAGCCCAGGCTGGTCTCGAACTCCCACTGATCCTCCTGCCTCAGCCACTATTCCTTTGTTTTTAAATCTTGTTTATCTTGTTTCTTTTGGAAGTACTGGGGATTGCACTCAGGACCTCAGGCATGATTAGTAAGTACCCTATCAATTAACTACACCCCAAGCCCCAAGTGTCACTCTTCTTTATGATGCCAAGAGGATTATTCCAGGGACTCAAGTGCGCAGCTCTGAAGCTCAGTATAGACTCAGCATGGGACCGCCTTGTGTGACCTTGCTGGCTGTAGCGCGGTCTGGGTGCAGCGCTTCCAGTGCTAAAGCCGAGAAGCTTACTAAACTTTTCAACACAAACTCGGGCAAGTTAGTTGTTCCGTCTGGGGACTGGCAGCCCTGACATCAAGCCTGGAGTTTGCTGGTACTTCAAGTTTTCAGCTGGACCTGGTGCCCCCAGCATTTCTAGAACTCTGGGAAACTGAGGCAGGAAGAATACAAGTTCAAGCTGAACCTGGGAAACGAGACGCTGCCTCAACACTTTTTCTTTTCTTTTTTTTAAGGGACCAGGTTTGTAGCTCAGGACAAAGGCCATCGGTTCAATCCTCAGGACTGGGGGAAAAAGTTTTTCAGTGGAATGTGGAAGCACATATGCTTCTAATTGCAGCTCTTCAGGTGGGTCGTGAGTTCAAGGCCAGTTTGAGCAACCTAGTGAGGCTTAAAAGTAAGAGAGAGAGCTGGCAATGTGACCAGAGTGTCCCTGGGCTCAAATAATGCTGCAAAATGAAAGAAGTGTTCTCTGGTGTAGGAGCACATGCTTGTAATCCCAGCACTCTGGAAGCGGAGGCAGGAGGACTGTTTTAAGTTCAAGGCCTTCCTGGGCTACACAGTGAGTTCAAGGTCAGCCTGAATTGCATAATGAAGCCTTATCTCAAGAAGGCAAGACAAAAAAAAAAAAAAAAAAGGCAGAGTTGCTGGCCTCATCCTGGATTAGAACATCTATTCCTTAAGACACACCCATGAATACCCAAAGACCAGCTTGCTCTGACTTCCCCAGCAAGAGAAGCGCCCACACCAGCACCAGCCTTGACATGCAGATGCCTGGATCAGGCTTCTTCGAGGGGAGGGGCACAGAACACCTTAGAGTGATTCCAATTAACCTTTTTTTTTTTTTTTTTTTTTTTTTTTTGTCTTTTTGAGATAGGGTCTCATTATGCAGTTCAGGCTGGCTTTGAGCTCAGTTTTGTGCCCCAAGCTGGTCTCGAGCTTGCACTGATCCTCCTGCCTCAGCCTCCCAAGTGCTGGAATTACAGGAGTATGCCACCATGCTGGGCTTCCTTCCAATTAACATTTAACTCCAACAATCAGAGCTTGGGATGCTGCCCACCCCTAGCCTGGCTAGCTCCTGTTTCCTAGGCTGTAGAAAGAGGTGAGGGGGGTCTGGGGAGATAGCTCTGTGGCACAAGTGCCTGCCTGGCCAGTGCAAGGTTGTGAGTTCAAATCCCGGTCCTGCAAAAAAAAAAAAAAAAAAAAAAAAGAAAGAAAGAAGCAAGGGGATGCAGCTCTCCTAGGCCAGGCGAGGGCAGGAAAGGCTGCTCTCTCTTCTGCCTGGGCTGCATTCTCATTGCGGGCAAAGCCTGTATTTGGTGAAGAAGAGAACAGGCATCCATGTGAAAATGCCTTACAAATGGGATTTAACCGTAGGCCATGGTTGCTTTTATGTGTGGAGCAGTCAGAACTCATTATCGTCACTGTATGTATTGAATGGCTCCTGCTCCCAGCTGCTAACCACCTCAAGCACTTCACTGGCATTAGCACACCAGCTTCTGCTAGGTGCTCTGACTGTGCCTGTCCTACAGGCGACAAAGTGGAGGCCCAGAAGATCTGTACAACGCGCTGAGCCAGGTGCGGTAGCACTCTGTGAGACCAATACAGGAAAATCACAAGTCTGAATCCAGCCTGGTTTACAACTTAGCAATTCTACTCTTCTATCTCTCTATCTATCTATCTATCTATCTATCTATCTATCTATCTGAACATTTTATTATATTTTTTTTCATTTTATTTTTAAAGAATTTTATTTATTTTATTTTTTATTTTTTTCATGTTTCAGAACTTTTGTTTATTTACTTATTTTTATGGCTGGCTCAGCCCACCCTGAGGGCAGGGCTGGTGCAGCATGTGGTGCCAGGGATCGAACTGCGGTCCCTGAAGCCACCCAAGCTTTCCCAAGCAGGTGCTTTAAACCACTGAGCCATCCCGCCGGGCCCCATCTATCAGAACATTTTAAAAGGGCAGGAGATGTAGTACAGTGCAAAGGCCATAAGCTCATTCTCAGTGCAGACAAAAGCCAGAAAACACACACACACACACACACACACACACACAAACCTGCCGGGCGTGGTGGTGTAAGCCTGTAATCCCAGCACTTGGGACGCTGAGGTAGGAGGATCTGTGCAAGTTCGAGACCAGTCTGAGCTACAAAAGCAAGTTCAAGGCCAGCCTGAACTGCATAGTGAGACCCTGTCTCAAAAAGACAAAAACAAAACCCACAAAAACCCAAAGCTGTGTCCATTAGAGAGGTACACAGGCAGAAGGGCAAATGGCCAGGCTACCCCGCGTTGGCGGCAGGCACCCTATTTCCACATGAGCAGACCTCTCTATCTGTGTATCTAGGCGTGGCCTTGAAGGACAGCTGGGCCACGGGGAGGGCTGGGGTCACAGAATCTCCATGTACCCTAATTTGGCTTTAGTCTTGCATGATGCTCACTGGAAAAATATGAGCCCATGTGGAGCCAAACAGGCTGGAGCAGAGGCCGGGTTCCACCCTTCATGGGGCTGGGTGTTGAGGGGGAGGGGAATGATGGGGTGACAGGGGTGGGGGAGACACTTAAAGGAGAAGGGAATGGAGAGAAAGGGCAGGTTGGTATTCCATCCCACAGCAAGTGTGCTGGAGCTGTGGGAGCAGGGGCGTCCCAAGGAAACGGGGGAGTGCTCAACTAGGAGAAAGGCAGGGCATTGCATGCACATGCATGCGTGAGAGTGTGTGTGTGTGTGTGTGTGTGTGAGTGTGTGTGTGTGTGTACTGTCACATCCCCAGCACATTCTATTTTGGAACAGGATCCTGCTAAGTTGCTGAATTACCCCAGCTGGGCTCCAATTTGCCATTCCCTGATCACACATACTATCCCCCGACCCCCAAGGATATTACTTATACTTCAGGCTGGACTTGAACTCACTATATAGTCCAATCGGACCTCAAACTCCCATCTTTCGTTCTGCTTCAGCCTTCTGAGTGCTGATTATAGGCCTGTGCCTCCCCTTTCTGGCTGCAAATGCTGTACTATTGTTGCCTTCCCCCTTTTAAAGTCCCCAGCTAATTGCTTCCCAGCCCGAGCTCCCTGCCATAGGTGAGCAGCAGCATTCAGGATTGTGGGAATTTGCTGCAGCTTTCCCTTGCCAAAACTGTGTCAGTACTGGAGGTTCTTTTCTTCTGCCTGACAAACTCTCTTGCACTACTTCAATAAAGAAGCTATGTACAAAGAGGTGGACAGGATGTGGGGAACTTACACTATGAGGGCTAGTGTTTAGCAAGAGCCAGCCTCAAAACTGGGGAAAAAAAAAAGAAAATCAAAAGGGGATACAGATGAAGCCAAGTTGAAGGTCCTGGGATTCACTCTCCAGTCCTGATGGGCAGCTGTCTGGCAGCAGCTGTGAGCAGGGGATCTGCAGGCCAGGGGAGGGAGCTGGGGAATGGAGACTCTCCTCCTTCCAGGCCCTCATGGACTCCTACTGGCAAGCCCAAGTGGAGTCAGGTTGGAAGCAGAAAGCCAGGGCATGGAGGATGCTGTCCTCAAAGTCACCCTCCTGTTGTACAGAGAAGGGTGAAGAAGGACAGGTGGCTCTGCGGGTACACGGGAGCAATCACAGGCTCCTACCAATGATACCCTCAAATTCCTAAACTGCAGTGCCTCTGATTGGAACTGTATTTGGTCTTCAAAGGTAAGGGCTGGGGAGATAGCTCAGTGGCACAAGTGCCTGCCTAGCAAGTACAAAGTCCTGAGTTTGATTTCCTGTACAAAAAAATCCAAAGAGGTAGTTAAGTTAAAAGGAGGCCTTAAGGGTGGATCCTGACCGGCTATACCTGGTGCCCACATAAGAGCAGGTGACCAGGATGCAGATCTTCACTCACAGAGGCAAGATCAAGCAAAGACATGGAGAAGACAGCCATCCACAATGCAAAGATGGAGGCCTCAGGAGAAACCAGCCAGGCAGACACCTTGGTCTCAGACTTCTGGACTTTCTGTGATGCTTGTATGGCCACCCCGGCCAGCCCTGATACAATCAGCATCTCTCTCACCAACATGTATCCGCTTCTCCATTTCTCCTGCAACTGGTGTCGCAGGACTCAGGAGAGTCAGACGGGTCTTGAATGCTTGTGGGACGTCTGTGTCATTTATCAGGAAAGCAAAACCACAGGGCCATCTATGGACTAGCATCAGGGTGCTGCACACTCTGGTGGCAGCTGTGGATTATGACACAGCAGCCACAGTGGTCTTGAAACAGTCCTTGCAACTGTTTTTACTGGCCCCTGTCAGCTGTGAGTAGGTGGCCCCTACCCAAAATGAAAGAAAGCCTATATGTCCACTCTTTCCACCCTCAGCTACCCAGCGACTTGGCTGTGCACCTCCCATGGCTCATACACCCAGAGGGCTCCCGGTCAACTGGGCTCCTGCAGCCCCAAGCCCTCCACCCCCGCTTCTCTCTTAGAGAAGCATTAAATATGATGCTGGAGAGGGGAAGCTTTTTTTTAAATTTTAATTTTTTTCTTGTTTCAAAACTTTGTTTATTTATTTTTGTGGCCTGCTCAGCCTGCCCTGAGGGTAGGGCTGGTGCAGCATGTGGTGCTGGGATTGGGGTCCCTGCAGCCTCCTGCAGGCACTTTAGACCACTGATCCATCCAGCTGGGTCCCAAGGGGAGCTTTATTTTTATTTTTTTCATTATTTAATATTTTTATTGTTTAAATTTAACAATGGTTATATTACATATTTTCATCATCAGATCAGTTTAGACTAATAGATATAGGTATATAAGATTGATCAAACAATTAAACATTAACACATTCAATCAACATTACTTTTTCCAAGGGGAGCTTTAGAGGATCAGAAGAAGGTGATTTTGAGAGAAGAGTCCTATCTCGAAATTTCTTCCACACTGACCATTTGGTTCTTCGGGTCTCCTCCCTGCTCTTCAAATTGACCGTCCTAATTCTTCTGTAGAGTGACGGTGCTCACTTCTAGGGTGTGCCTTGGTGGGAGAAGGGGGAAAGTGTGTCTATGGTCTGGGCTGGCAGATAGCTCTGGTGTAGACAGACTTAGAAAGCTGACAGCAGGCCCAGGAACATTATATTTAGCTAGGAGCATGTTTGCTGTCCCTGGAGCAGTCTTCTAGGCTCCCCAGCACCATGCAGCATGAGTCAGAGCCCTGTGCTCCCTGCTCTGTTCCAGGGGGTGCAGTGAAGCTCCCCTCTCAGTTCAGTGCTAGCCTTAGTTCACTAAGTCCTCCTCTTCACAGGCCGGTTTTGCTGGGCCCTCCAGGCCATCCGCTCTCCAGCTCTCTAGATAACATCTTAGGATCCTGAAAGGGCCAGGCTGAGCTATATCTAGGCTCCATCAGTCGCCTATGAGACCAGTTACTTAACCTCCTGGGGCCTTGCTTTCTTATCTGTAATGAGGATGATAATAGCTACCTTGCCAGTGACTGTGGATTTAGACAGATGACACAAATAAGTAGCAACTGCTCATCAAACAGTCCTTGCTTTCCCTCTCAGGAACTTCCCTTGGAGTGTGAGGACTTTGGGATGACTTCAGGCTCTTTCCTGCTGACAAAAATAATAGGCTCCCAAGGGACCGTGTATATATGTGTGTGTGTGTGTGTGTGTGTGATTTAAAACATCACTGAATTAAAAACTTAACAAAGGAGCTAGTGTAGGTGGCTCACTGACCTAGCAATTGTAGCTCAGAAAGGCTTAGACTGAAGGATGCCAAGTTCCCCTCTAACATGGGCAATGTAGCAAGATCCAGTTTCTAAATAAATAAATAAGCCAACGAGGGACTGGGGATGTAGCTTAGAGGTAGAGTGTTTGCCTGGCCCAGGGCAGACCTTCTTTTGTCCCCAGCATCAAACAGGGTTGGAGGGTTCAAATTTACATATAGTTCACACTGGTCTTGAACTCAGTAAATAGGCCAGGATAGCCTCAAACTTGTTGTGATCCTCCTGCTTCAGCCTCGGGATTTCTGGGATTGCAGGCCTGAGCCACCACACCTGGCAGAATACAGATTCTTGGGCTGGGGGTATAGCTCGGCACTACGAATGCCCACCTGGCAAGATCAAGGTCCTGAGTTCAACCCCTGGTACCACATGTCCTGCTGGCCCTGGAACTGGGCCTGGTGGCTCATGCCTGTAATCCCAGCACTAGGGAGGCTCACACAGGAGGAGCACTATGAGTCTCAGCTGACTAGCCAGATTCTGTATCGAAACAATTTTTTAAAGAAGAATACAAATTCTTTACAAGTTAAACTCCAAGACAAACATAAGGGGAGAAAAAACAATTCTCTCTACAGCCAAATCCCATCCCTGCAATAATGACAGGCTGGCGTGTCTTTCTGCACAGTGTCTGTCCTCAAGGACTGGCACACGGATGGAGGTTTAGTTCTAGTTTTCATCTGACAGATTAGGATCCATCTAAAGGCGTTCCTGCAATTTCCCTTTTCATTTAGCCATAAGCTGTGGGTATTAACCTAGGTAAATACGTACGGATCTGGCTTCTTCATTTTAATAGTTGCACAGGATTCCCTAGAATGAACGAACCCTAAATGTCCACTCACTTTCCGCTGGACCTTCTCCCACTGCAAATAATGCTGCAAGGACGATGGTTGTGCAAGTATCTTCCTCCCAGTATGCTCTAGTTTCTATGGTGTACTTCCCCCAAGGCCCCCAAGGCATGATTGCTGAGCTACACCTCCAGCCCCGTTCCTCCCCAAGACAGGCTTTCATTACGTACTTCAGGATGCCTTTGAATTCACTATACAGCCCAGGCTGGCTTGTAACTCATGTTGATCCTCCTGCCTCAGCTTTCTTTTTCCTTTTTTTTTTTCTTTTCTTTTAGAATTATTTATTTATTTATTCTTGTTTCAGAACTTTTGTTTATTTATTTATTTATTTATTTTTATGGCCTGCTCAGTCCACCCCGAGGGCAGGGCTGGCGCAGCATGTGGTGCCGGGGATTGAACCGCAGTCCCTGCAGCCGCCTAAGCTTTCCTAAGCAGGCGCTTTAGACCACTGAGCTATCCTGCTGGGCCCTTCCTCAGCTTTCTGACTGCTAAGATTACAGGCGTGTGCCACCACTCCGGACTCAGCCCTTTATTTTTAACATAACAGTGGGAGTTGCTTTCTCCGGATTTCGGAGCATTCTCTTTGGAACTGGCGTGTTCCGGACACTATCACTTTCCAAGGTCCAAGGAGCAGCGAGCCAAAGGCTCCTCTAGGTGAGGAAACCCAGCGGCAGGCAGCAGCACTGGGACTGCGGATGCTCGGGGCGCTCCAGGAAACAAGGGCTCAGGTGCAAAGCCTGAAGTCCACTGTGATTTGGGAAAGTGCCCTTCCGTGGGGCTCGGCTTCCTTCTGTGTAGACTGTGACCCTGACCAAGTTAACGCTGAGTCTGGCCCTAGAGCTGGTGACCTCAAATCTCTGCCTCTATTATCCCATCAATAGGCCGTGCCTCAACCGCTTTTGCGCCCCATTTCCCAGTATTACCTCCCAAGGGCCCTTTATAAAGACAGATGAATAAAGCAAACACCATACTTTATCTTTTCCCTAGATAAGTCACTTACTGCTTCTGCTTGGCTTTGGTTCACTCTCTCTTTTCCTTTTGGCTGGGCCAGCGAGTGTGCCAGTCTGAATCTGGCAAGAAGCCAAGGAACGGTCTCTTCGGCCGATCATTTGCTTCTTCCTGGCCCTACCCTCCGGCTGCGGTTTAAAAGGGGATCCTTGACTCGGCCGGCAACTCGTGTTCCCTTTGCCTGTCGCCGCTTCCGGTTCCGGTTGTGGCTACTATCTTGGGTTCCAAGTGGGGGCATGGCTGGGAGCCGGCTGGAAACTGTGGGGAGTGTGTTCGGGCGGTGCGTGTTCAAAGCTGCGGGTGGGCTGAGAATGCTTTCCCAGGGCAGGGGTTCCCCGGTCACGCTCCTCTTTGGGAGGGCTGGGCCAAGTCTTCTGCGGGTGCGGTGTCCTAGCCGAGGGAGGCTGTTGTGCTTGCGTCTCCAATTCATGTCTTTTGAACGAATGCATTCTCCCCCGCGATGGCCCTGCCTGTAACATTGTCTTTGCTTTTTCCGTGAAGATAGAGTTTCACCCAGAGCGACGGTAGACTGGCACGGGGTGTGGTGGTGTCTTTCCCTAACCTGGGGAAACGTCTTGCTCCGACCTCCCAGTGTTCTGCGGGCTGCACAAGCTTTGATGCACCAGGCTGTGCCAGAGAGATTCAGGGCTTTGGCAAGCTGTGATAACTCACCAACCTCGCTTGCTTCTTTTCCCTAAGGGTACGGGACCTGCTGCGGGCTGGGGTGTTGAAGGAGAAGCCTCTCTGGTTTGACATATATGAGGCCTTCCCGCCGCTGAGGGAGCCAGTCTTCCGAAGGCCCCGCTTGCGATATGGCAAAGCCAAAGCACTCGTCCAGGACATCTTGTACCACGAAGATCGGATTAGAGCGTGAGTGTATGGCCCGTGTGGTGCTCAGGTTGCGACAGCACTTGAGAAGGACAGAAGGTTTAGGGAATGCTCTGATAACTTGAAGGAGACATTGAGCCAGGTGGAGGTGGTCTTGGACAGTAAGTGGAGCGGCAGCAACAGCCCCAGGGGAAGGTGGAGCCCGGAAGCTGGCACATCATTGCAAGTGTCCTTTGCCCATCTACTTAGGACCAGGCCCTGTACTATTAGTAACTTGTCAACCTAGGGGATGTAAAGAGTTAACTTTCTTTGGTTACATAGGAGGGTGTCAGTTGGGAATCACAGATTGATAGGTCATTGTGTCTGCCTCTCTGGGAGCAGAGCTAGGAGGAACAGGGTCTGCAGCCTAGTAGCTGGGATCTTCGGGGACACTCAGGCAGAAGGACCTTTCAGAAGCCCAAAGAATTTGAAATAATCACTAGAATTTTTTTTTTTTTTTTCGTTGAGGCATAGTCTCCCTGTGTAATGCAGGTTGGCCTTGAACTGATGATGTAGACCAGGCTGGCCTCCAACTTGGTCCATCCTCCTGCCTCAGCATCCTGAGTGCTGGAATTTTAAGCAGGTGCCACCTCACTGGCATCATTGGAAATTTTAGGAACGGTGCTTGCATGTCCTCTTTTATTATAAAAGTAATATAT
>PVJA010030726.1:0-25488 GCA_004027025.1 Myocastor coypus
TTTTTTGTCTTTTTGAGACAGGGTCTCACTATGCAGTTGAGGCTGGCCTTGAGCTCACTTTTGTAGCCCAGGCTGGTCTCGAACTCGCACTGATCCTCCTGCCTCAGCCTCCCGAGTGCTGGGATTACAGGCGTGCGCCACCACGCCCGTAAAGAACTCTTAATCTTTCCTTTGACTCGTCTTCCCTCTATCAGGAGAAAACACAGGCGCTACTGTGGGGGTGGGGGGATGATCTCCTTTCCTGGGGCTGCTGTGGGACAGAGTTGGGAGACCGGGACTACTTCATGCTCAGACCTGAGGTGAGCAGGGAGAAGCCTGCTCTCCGGACCTTGCTAACTTCTTCCTTCTGGGCAGTTGGCTCTTCTGGCCACCAGTTCCCATAGTAACCGTGACACATCCTGAACAAAAGCACAAATGTAGGCCTCTGAAGAAAGCGGAAAGAAACCCCTCCTTCTGTTCAAGTATAGGCTTTCAGATACCCTCATCTGTGACCTAGTTATTTTCCAGGTTGCAATGGTTACATTTATGGTCAAAGTCTTAGTTTTATAGTAGATATTTGCTTCACTTGGACCTTTATATAATTGATTCCCCCCTCCCCTCCTCACAGGAAGCTCGTGGCCATAGAGGATAGAATTTAAGGATTTGGGTACTGGCTTGCTGTGTATTGGTCAGCCTGTCTCTCTCACCCTCTTCCTGTCCACCTCCCTGCTTCTCACTGAACTTATTGGCAGTCTCCACTTAGTACTGTCTGCAGCACTAAGTACTGCCCCAAAAGCCTGGTTGAAGGTCCATGGTAATCTGGTTAAAATCAGAAAATGGAAATCAAGTTGGGAATGCTTTCTCAGTGCCAACACAGAATGTTCTCCTTTTCCTGACTGGAAAATACCTGGGAGTCTGACAGAGCAAGTAAAACTGGCTGACCTTTTCTAACAAATCTCATCCTTCCATTTCAAAATGGCAAGTGGGGAGATTTACTGTGAGTCTTTCAGATGGACAAATTCAGGTGTGAAATTAATGCCACCACCACACGACTGTAGATGCCCACATCTCCCCAGGGACCTGGGCCAGCTTTGCCATGGCTCTTTCTTCTCCCTCTCTCCCACTCAGTTTGTCTGAATTCTACTTAGTAGTTTTTCATTACTTAAGAATGATTCTGCGTTTAAATGACTATCTTTGAACAAACAACAAGAATTTTTGTACTACCACTTCTTTACACTTTCTACTTGCCAACCTGAACGCACTAAAATGACTCAAATGTATCAAGCCTAGGTTATGATGCCTTTATGGCTCTAATTTGTGTTTTCATTTTGCTTTTAAGCACACAGGACATCATCTTGTACTGTACAATATAGGAAAACTATGTTTTTGTGGATATTAGCCCTCCTGATCCTCTGTGCCTTTCTGTGGAACTGTAAAGGACGACCGAAGGTTGTGGACATCAGTGATAAGTACATTTTCATCACTGGATGTGACACGGGCTTTGGAAATCTGGCAGCCAGGACTTTTGATAAGAAAGGATTTCATGTCATTGCTGCCTGTCTGACTGAATCAGGAGCCACAGCTTTGAGGGCACAGACCTCCCAGAGACTTCAGACCGTGCTTCTGGATGTAACTGACCCGAAGAATGTGAAGGAAACTGCCCAGTGGGTGAAGAACTATGTCGGGGAAAAAGGTGGGAGATGTAGGGGTGGGAAGGTTGGGGAACAGGGAAGTAACTAGAGCAAAGCAAAGCGCATTTAGATTTTAAATAGCCTTTCAAGAAAATGCGTGCTAAGCACCAAGGGCATTTTTTCTCTCTTGGGAGAGCATCTCAGTACTTCCAACCTACAGCCAGCCACCCTGTGAATGTGAGAAACTTCGCCCAATGAGGCTTAAGTCCCAGAAAGTGAATTTAGAGCAGAGACCAAGGCACTGGCTTTCCCTGGTCTCCTCCTTGTCAGTACAGGGGATCAAACTCAGGTCCTTGCACTTGCTAGGCAGGTGCTTAGACCACTGAGCTATCTCCCCAGCTCCACTTTTCACTATTACATGGCTCCACAGCTCACACAATTTCAACAAAAATGTAAGAAAGGGACAGAAATGTGAGCATCAGTCTTATCACAGTGGACTGGTGAGCCAGTGGATGCCAAGCCTGCAGTGGATTCTACAAAGACAGCTGCCCTCGGAACCAGCAGATTTTTATTAGCTTTGGTTAAGGCTTGAAATACACTTACAGGCAAAGATACTGGGGTCCCCAAAGGGAGTGATGCATGTATTTTTCTCCATTATATCTTTGTTGTAAACCTGAGACTCAAATGCACAAATGCAGTAATTTGGTAAGGCTCCAGACAATATTTAACGCTTGAATTCCACATATCTTTAACAATATTAATTGTTTCCTCTCAGGAAAAAAGAAAAGCCAAGTGAATGAATGATTGCAGTGTTTGCCAGAAAAAAAATGAACATATGTAGATTAATATCATTCTTTGTCATACAGAAAATTTTACAAATATTCCATTGCTTTGCCATCTAGCAAAGCAAACCTCATAGACTAATTCACATCTGAGAAGAAAAGTTTCACTCAGAAAATACCAGCATTTGCTATTTAGAATGAGAACTAGAGGAATGGTGGGACTGAATTCCAGTAACAGAATTTCATCTGTTTCAATCTAGTCTCTCTCCCTCTGCTATCAGGTCGGAAATTGCAAAGTATTTCAAAATCTCAGGAATCTTGTCGCCGGGTGTGGTGGCTCACGCCTGTAATCCCAGCACTCGGGAGGCTGAGGCAGGAGGATTGGTGCGAGTTCGAGACCAGCCTGGGCTACAAAAGTGAACTCAAGGCCAGCCTCAACTGCATAGCAAGACCCTGTCTCAAAAAAAAAAAAAAAAAAAAAAAAAAAAAAAAAAAATCTCAGGAATCTGAGGACAAGAAGAAAATGGAAAAGGGGTGGGGCATGTAAATATCGCCTTCTACCACCTTCTCTCTGCCCTAGGTCTCTGGGGCCTGATCAATAATGCAGGAATACCAGGCACACTGGCTCCGACAGACTGGCTGACAGTAGAGGACTACAGGGAACCTATTGAAGTGAACCTGTTTGGACTCATCGATGTGACATTAAATATGCTTCCCTTGGTCAAAAAAGCTCAAGGGAGGGTTATTAACGTCTCCAGTGTTGGAGGTCGGCTTGCAATTTGTGGAGGGGGCTACACTCCATCGAAGTATGCAGTGGAAGGATTCAATGACAGCTTAAGGTAAAGCAAATTAATCAGTTTAAAAGATAACACTGAATACCTCATGTGGACAAGGCACTCTAATTAGTACTTTAAGCTATTGCTACATTATAGATGAACAGTGAAACTAAGAGAGGCTAAGAAACTCACACCCAAGGTCATCAAGGTGGAACTGAGAGTTGAGACCGAGCCTACTGCTCTTTCTTACTGTTGCATTAATGTACGTGCTAATAGCAGTGATGCATTTTTTGTCCACCAATCAGTTTGCAAATAAGGAATCCCATAGGGCACCTAAATCAGGGTATATCTCTCTGTTGCTCTTACTGGCATGTACAGACACATTACTATCTTATTTAAACCTACAGTAAAATAATATCACTTCTCAATGAGCTGCTCAGTGTACTTTGTCCAGTCTTTTATGGGAGAGGCAGCAAAAGTATATTTAATCCATGTAAATGGTCCATGTTAAAATTGGGCAAATAGAATAAAGTTTACTTAAAGGACTACTTAAAAATGTGGGAGATGGGTGCATAGGAAAATCCTAAAGCATAACATCTAGGCGCTAATAACAACACAGCATTTCTGCCCTTCAGCCTGAAAGGATAATGAGACAGGGAAGTTTCCAAGCCTGGAGGCACAGTGGCCATTATTTTCCACTGAACAATGAAATAATCAGGGTTGGCATCACAGAAGAAGGAACTAGCCTCCTTCTTTCCCTCTTGCCCCTGATCTCACACTGCCATGTCTAAGCTACTAGGCTACCTGAAGCCAGAATATAGACAATAGGTCTACTTTCAGGATGTGGCACCTGCAGAAGGGGGAAGAAAGGGGGGGCAGAAGCCCATGAAAGCTATTCAGCCAAGAGGTGCTGGGATGCTGGGATAGGCAACACAGCCGTTGACTTATTCAACTGGTACTCGTTGAAGCCATGTATTAGAGTCTATGATCTATGCCATGCTTCTATGAGTAGTTTGCTAATAAAGGCTTAGATTATTCTTCTTCTAGGGTTGGTATAGACCAGTGGTTCTCAACCTTTCTAATGCCATGACCCCACAATACAGTTCTTCATGTTGTAGTGATCCCAAACCAAAAAATAATTTTGATGGCTACTTCAAAACTGTAATTCCAAATAAATAACATTTTCTGATGGCTTTAGGCAACCCCTGTGTTTTTGTCGTTCGACCCCCACCGAGGTCATGACCCACAGGTTGAGAACCGCTGGATAGACCAACTGTCCTTTGCCACATAATCAGGTTAGCAAGTTAGCTGTCCTAGGGGAAAAAAATCCCACACTAATGGTAGAAAAATTCTTCCAAAGTATTAATGTAAATTGGAAGACCTTGTTAAAATCAGACTTGTTGGTAGCAAGTCTGGGATGGGGCCTGAACATCTGCTTCTCCAAAAATCTCCCAAGAAGATCATGTTAGACAAGTCACACAGCACAGCTAGCGCTGTACAGTCACAGCGAGTAACAAAGTTACATAGAATTTCCATGAAGTTCCTGGGTTGATCTTTGGCTCCCTTCTTGTCTTAGTTACTTTTCTTGTTGCTAAGACAAAATAGCCAACATCCAACGTTCAAGGAGGAAAAGCAAAATCCTGGTGGAGGTCTTCTACCTAGCAACATGGCACACGGATGCAAAATAAAGACCAAGAGAGAAAGTCCTGCAGTTGAGAAGCCCTCTACATGGCATAGACCATAGACTCTTTTTTTTTTTTTTTCAGTCAAGTTATTTATTTTTTTTTCAAGTTATTTATTTTATTTTATTTTTTTCTTGTTTCACAACTTTTGTTTGTTTGTTTATTTATTTTTATTTATGGCCGGCTCAGCCTGCCCTGAGGGCAGGTCTGGCGCAGCATGTGATGCCGGGGATCTAACCGCGGTCCCTGCAGCCGCCTAAGCTTTCCCAAGCAGGCGCTTTAGACCACTGAGCCATCCTTCCGGGCCCTGACCACAGACTCTAATACATGGCTTCCACAAGTACTAACTGAATAAGTCACTGGCTGTGTTGCCTATCCAGCACCTCTTGGCTGAACAGCTTTCATGTTTTCTTTGGAACAAAAGTCTATGAGTCCAAAAGCTTATGGTTTTATTGGTATCAGTCAGGGAGGTAGGAGGGGGTTGTGTTAGTGTGCTAGAGAGAAGAGACTTTTCAGACATTGGCTGAAAGGATAAACAGAGCAGTTTTGTACCTGGCACAAAGGCCCTCAATTAGCAATACACTGGACAGCCTGATGTATGCAAAGCTGGTACCTTACTGCCAGGAAGGTATAGTTCTTTCTGAGTCCTGTGGCCTCAGCTAAGATGTTACCTCATGTCTTAGTCCTGGAATCTCACTGGCTTTTGCTTGAGCCTCCATTCCAGCCATGGGATTGGGGGGCAGGGAGGGAGGCAATTCTCACCCACATGCTGTAATGAGACAAGTTGGCATTTTGGCCAGACTAGATCACATTCTTTTAGCTAATTAAGGCAACATCGGCTTCTATAGAGCCAGCTCTGCATATCTCAGTGAATAGGGTGAAGTAAAGGTTAGGAAAGATGGAGACAAGGGCTTCATTACTCAGGAGAATGCAGCTGAGTGATCTCCTACAGATTAAAGGTTTACTTGGCTCACAGTTTGTAGAGTTTTCATTAATAATCTGCTGGCTCCAAAGCAAGGTGGCACATGGTGGAGGGGCAACCATTCATGACAAATAGATGACCACAAAAACAGGAAGGAAAAACACAAAGGTCTTTTTGCTCCCTCAATTATATCCAGTCTGCCAGGATTAGCGCAGTGCCTGTCCAGTCAGTGAACTGATCCAGCAATCATGACCCCCCCCCCTTATTCCCAGCATCCTTAATCCTAGCACTGAGCCATGAATCAGTCACACAGTCTAGATTCAGCCAGCTCCAAAAAGGGCCCTGTCTAAAATTGCATGAGGCTTGGGGCGACATCTAGACACAAATCATAACAGTTCTCTAAGCAACTGTTATAATAAAGCTTTAGTAGACCTAGAGATATACTCACTTAGTAAACGAGTAAACTTAGAAATGTGTTCACAGGCTGGCCAGATAGCTCAGGGGACTAAATCACCTGCTTAGGAAAAGTGCAGGGACCGAGATTCAATCCCTGGCCTGCCATACTGGCCCTATCCCCGGGGCGCGCTGAGACTACAACTGAGACTGGGCATAGTAGCCCGTGCATGTAATCCCAGTCCCCGGGAGGCTGGATATGGGAGAAAACTGCAAGTCCAGTCTGTGTAGTGAGACCCTGTAGACCTTCGTGTACTAAATATGGAAAAAGAAGAAGGAAGAGGAGGAGGAGGGTATCACTAAGCCTAAAAGGCTTCTATTAGCTCAGTAAAAGATTAATACTAGCTCAGTACAAATGTGAAAATTCTGGGAAACTTTTACAAATTATTCCTAATTATTGCAGCTTATTTCCTGTGGGAAAAACACATTTGTTACCCTTTGGTTTCAGCCCTTGTCCCAAGTTCTGGAACAAACTGATGACAAATAACTAGATATGACAGTACTAGGTAAACTTAGCACAATGGCTTGTGCCTAGATTGCACATTATATTCTTGAGTGGAGGAGGAAATAAGGCTTTCTGAAAGCTTTCTTGGTACTGGTATTTCCATGATCCAACCAACTCTACATTAGTTATGCTGCTAGAAAACAAAATCCAAAATAAATCATCCTTTAAGTTTACTAAATAAAGCGTGTTTTATCTTTTTGAGACAGGGTCTCGCTATGCAGTTCAGACTGGCCTTGAGCTCGCTTTGTAGCCCAGGCTGGTCTCAAACTCACACCGATCCTCCTGTCTCAGCCTTCCAAGTGCTGGGATTACAGGCGTGAGCCACCATGCCCAGCTAAAGCGGGTTTTAAAAAGTCAGATTTCACATTCTATAGGGATTTAAAAATTAGAATATCAATGATTTATGGAAAATACATGTTCCATGTTATGTCTTAGGCATTTGTTATTCAGAAAGATAGTGATGTTAAGCTCAAGTCTTTATGTTATAGGGAAGCTTCTCTTCTGCAGAGTTAACAGCTTAAGTTGGCAAACCAAAAAATTAGAGAACAAGAATGGCTACAAAGATAACCCATATTTTGACACTAGCTCCGCTAGGTCAGTGAGGATTCAGGATATAAGAGAACCTGTACTGTAACATCCTATAATTCAGTAGCATTCCAAATTTTTTGTTCAAGGAGATTATGGAGTCACAGAGGAAAGTGATCAATGATATATAGTGTGTCTAAGGAGAGTCACCTAGAGAGAAAACACTCTCTCAGGCTTTCACAGAGAGCAAATTGGTCAAGCAATGGCCATGACTCATGTAGAGGGCTGATACTGACAAAACATCTGCGAACAGCTGTACAAGGTTTCAGAGTAAATCCTGAGGGAATTTGAATGACGTTGTCAGATACAAAAGTTACATTCTTTTATTAGATAGGTTTGCTTTACCTTTGTCTTAACCATCCAGCAGAAAAGTCTAACCATGAGGTATATAAAGTAAAGCCATATGAATATACTGAGCTGTAAAAAACTCAAGTCAACAGCTTCTGACACTGCCAGGTGTGCTGGTAACCCACGGCTATTATGGACTATTGGGCTATACATATATCTACTTTCTCTTAGTTCAATGAGAGGGTTTATACTAATGTTGTTTATATAAGATACCAAGTTTGCATCTTGTACTCTGAACAAACACTACAAAGACAACAATATGCAATGTATTAATTATTGGAACTGTCCTACTGACCTGTTGTGAAACTGTCTCATTTCTATTTCTTTTCATTAAAATTAATAATTTTTAAAGACTGGAAATAAAGAAATTGTAGCAGAAAAAAAGTCAGATTTCTATAAAATGGATGATTTTTTTTAATTTTTTTTTAATTTTATTTATTTATATAATGGTCCGCTCAGCCTGCCCTGGGGGTGGGTGGGGCTGGCACAGCATGTGGTGCCAGGGATTAAACCATGGTCCCTGTGGTTGCCTAAGCTTGCCTAAGCAGGCACTTCAGACCGCTAAGCTATCTTGCCAACCCCCCCTTTTTATATATTTCTCGGGAAAATAAACACTAAATTTAGGAAATCATTTTTGCTATAATTATGTGGTTATCCATACTTGTATTTTAACTTTAAGGAAATGGGTGTTATGATTCCTCTAAAATCTTAGCGCAGGGTAAGTGAACAGACTTCTGGTTTTCTGGAGTAGCACAATGAAAACCTTTGCATAGGGTCAGCCAGGCGCATCCCACTCTGTCCTACTGCTTATCTTCCTTCACACTGCAGCTGCCTCAGCTCCCTAAAGTGGTGTCAACTCATCATCCAGCCAGGCCTCCATCCACTGCACCATAAGGCACTTCAGATACTGAAGAGATGGTGTTGACATAAATGCTCATCAATTTAAGGAGGGGAACATGGCCGGAGGGATGGACGCGGGACTGGCGGTCGGGGGCATCCACCCAGACTCTCTCCTGCTTGGCCATCACCGTCTTGATCTTCAGTTTCTTCATCTCTATGATGGGGTAGAAGATGAAGCTCCTTTTCTATGCTCCCAATTCTGTGGTTCCATGAAAAGATTAATGAGAAAATAAGTGTTCAAATAGCAATTTATTCTTCAAATTTGATTAAACATTGAAATATAAAAATAAAATAAGGGATAGGGATATAGTCCAGCAGCATAATGCTTGCTTAGCATGCACTGGCTTTAATCCCCAGTACAACAGAAAAAAGAAAAAGAAAGGTTTAAATTAATGATATGAAAACCACCTTAACTGTTCTTTTCGCAGACGGGACATGAAAGCTTTTGGTGTGCATGTCGCATGCATTGAACCAGGATTGTTCAGAACAGAGTTGTCTGATCCAGCAAAGACAATTGAAAAAAAAATTGCCATTTGGAAGCATCTATCTCCAGACATCAAACAACAATATGGGGAAGGCTACATTGAAAAATGTGAGTTTCTGGGTGAACCCATTGTGAACCCAATGTCCTCAGGGATTCATTGTCCTTAGCAGCATGAAAGAGACTGAAACAAAGAGAAAAAAAAAACAAAAGGTTCCTAAAGTAACTCATCAGTAAGCATCCTATGGATGGATCAGGGATCCCTAGTAATTGCGCGTTGTCTCTTTTTCTGTTTTTGTCTTTACTGAGCATCTACCACACTCTGAGTTCTTATTTATTTATTTATTTATTTATTTATTTATTTATTTATTTATTGTTTCAGAACCTTTGTTTGTTTATTCACTCATTTTCATGGCCGGCTCAGCCCACCCCAAGGGCAGGGCTGGCGCAGCATGTGGTGCCGGGGATCGAACCGTGGTCACTGAAGCCCCCCAAGCTTCCCCAAGCAGGGGCTTTAGACCACTGAGCCATCCCGCCGGGCCCCACACTCTGAGTTCTATACTAAGCACTTGTGAATTATATCATTTACTCCTCAAACGAACTATTCTGGAGAGTGAACAAAGGGAAGATGAGCTAGCTGAGGTTAAACAACTTTTCCTGCTCATACCAGAATGGGAGACCCGGTAGGCAGTTGTGAGGTTCAAGGTCTTATCACTGAACTTAGTTCTTTACATGATATACCTGTCTCTCCTCAATACCACTGAAGGCTTTGTGGAGGTCACATGCGCACGCGCACACACACACACACACACACACACACACACACACACACAGTGTTGAATTAAAACCTCTGATTTGACAAACCTTCCTGCTGATGTCTCCCTGTGGATTCCGAACCCCACCCATCAATGTTCTCTTCTCACACATTGACTCTGAGGATATAAATTAGGTTTGTTATACACCTAGCCCTTGAGACTTAGTACTTAAGAAACAAGATCCCTCTTTTAAAGGCACTTTGTAAGTCTGATGTTGATGTAGATACTTTTCAAATGTTCATAAATGCACCACCAAATTCCATTTAAATAAATTTTTAAAATTTTCATCATATGTTAAATTTAAACAATAAAAGAATTGAAAAAAAAATTTTCATCATAACCATATATTTTGTGATATTTTAATACATGTTAGGAGATGTAATGATCAGATCAGGGTATCTGATGCTTTGATTCATCATTTACTTTTCTTTGTGTGGACAGCAACTAAAATTCACTCATCTCAGAAATATCACAGAAGGCCGGCAAGATAACTCAGTGGTCTAAAGCGCCTACTTAGGCAAGCTTAGGCAACCACAGGGACCATGGTTCAGTCCCCAGCACTGTGCCAATCCCACCTCCAGGGCAGACTGAGCCAGCCATAATGAAAGAAAGAAAGAAAGAGAGAGAGAGAGAGAGAGAGAGAGAGAGAAAGAAAGATGAGAGAGAAAGAAAGATCACAGTACATTGAGTCCAATTTTGTTTTAGTTAGTTAGTTGGTTAGATAATTAGTTAGTTTATTTGTTTGTTTGTTTGTTTAGTGGAACCGTAGATCAAACTCTGGATCTTGCACTTGCCAGGCAGGCACTTATGCTGCTGAGTCATATACCCGGCCCGAGCTCAATTTTATATTTGTTGTTCCTGTTAAGGTTTTCCAGGCCAGGACCTAAAGATTAACCTATCTTGCAGTCCCCAAAGTAGACCATAATTTAAAGTTACCTTTCTTCATTTCCCTGGTTATGGTAGTGTGGTGTAAAGTGTAGCCACTAATACTTAAGTTTCTTTTGTTTTGCTTTGTTTTACCAATCTGTGGGTAGCTGGATTTAATGTTGAAGGGAAGAGCTCAGACTGTACCTTTTTCCTTGAAAAGGGAATGCAGATATATTTTTGGAAGCACACAAGAATCCTATGGTAGTACATCTGGGGGTTCTTTCTCACAGCATCACAGAGGCAGGTGGTACCTGAGTGCACTCCCACTCCCACACTCCTGTAGATCGTGCTCATCCACCACATTTCCTACAAACACACTACTCCCTGAAACAAATTTGAGCCAAAACTATGGTTTCCTATGACATAAAGTTTCACTATACAGCTTAGACTCATAATTCTCCTCCTGTTTTCAGCCTCCCTATCACATCTGGTCTCTGTGGCCAGCTCAGTGTGCCTGGGAATGGGGGCTGGAGAGCCAGGATCCAGGGGTCCAAGGAGGGTCAGCTCTGTATGTGGTGCAGGGGATAAAACACAGGTCCCTGTACTTGCCTAAGCAGGAACTTATTCTGTTGAGCTATCTCACTGGCCCTCCTCTATTGCTTTAAATGCAACTGCTCAAAGTCTGGTCCTGAGGATGGGTCAGCAATCCCATCATCCAGAAACTTGTAAGAAATATAAATACCTGGGTCCCAGCTCAAACTTAACTGACTTGGAAACTGGATTTGAACCCAGAAATCTAGATTTTTAACAAGCCCTGTAGGACAGTGGTTCTCAACCTTTCTAATGCCTTGACCCCACAATATCATTCCTCATGTTGCAGTGACCCCAAACCAAAAATTATTTTGGTGGCTACTTCAAAACTATAATTTTGTACAGTTATGATTTAGAATGGCTTTAGGTGACCCCTGTGTTTTGGTCATTCGACCCCCACTGGGGTCATGATCCACAGGTTGAGAACCGTGGCTCTAGGACGTTCTGCTGTCCATCCAACATGGAGAACCTAAAGACAACACTGCCACATCCTTCCCTGAGGAAAGACTAAAACCATCACAGTGCATCCCAATTCTGACAACAAATTCAAAATAAACTTTCTCATATAATCCTCCCCTGGGCACCTTGCCTGCAATTCTGCTTTTCCTCTTCATCCAAAGAATCAGTGTGCTTTGTTCTCTTTTTGCAGATGTAGACAAACTTAAAAGCAACTCACGCTGCATGAATATGGACCTCTCACTTGTGGTGGAGTGCATGGACCATGCCCTAACAAGTATCTTCCCAAAGACTCATTATACAGCGGGCAAAGATGCCAAGACTTTTTGGATACCTCTGTCTCACATGCCAGCAGTTTTGCAAGACTTTTTATTGCTGAAACACAGAATAGAGCTGGCTAATCCCAAGGCCGTGTGATTTCAATTCACCACAAATACCCATTCTGGGCTATGAAATCGGTGAATTTCAAGGTCACATCTCCTTTTTTATCCTATTTCCTACCTTATTCAACATGAACTCATCTAAGTCATGCATCTTTTAATAGAAAAAGGAGCCTCACCACACCAGTGTCCTTCCAGGGTCCCTTCCCAGGTCTTCTTTCACAATGAGGATAGAGGTGGCCCATTGCATAGGCCAGTCCTGCCTACTTTGAGACAATGTATGTTTGGGGGGATGGAAGATAAATTGGAAGAATTTCTCATCCAGAAGGATGACACCCCTGCCTGCCTCAGGCTCATTAAGTAATAGAGAATGTTCAATATTGTCTCTTATCAAAATATTGAGCAATAAGTGAAATGTCTCCATAAGTGGATTAAACATTTCTGCTACATTGTTGAGAACATGACTCAGGGTTTGCAACTGAGTTGTGACAAACTTTGACAGGTAAAGGAAAAGACAGATAAAACACCACGTGACACTGTGTAAGCCGAAGGGGAGCCCGATTCAACATTTCTTTTAGTCTTTTTGGAGTAGATGTGTTCCCTATTTAACAACCTACCTGTTTGACAACTGCTTAGACTTACAACCAAGACATACTGTACAGGCTTACAACCCACTACTCAGACTAATGCCATGTTTTTATTTGTAGACAGTTTTTCACATCTTCTTTATGGAGCCTCAATGTCTTCTTTTGTGTACAGTATACCTTGTTTCATACTGCTGTAATTCTTGTTGGTTGAACTGCATAGTACGGTCCTATAGTTTTATATTGTTATATATTACAACACTGCATAAAGAGACGCAAATAAAAGTAATCAAGTTGGGGTATCCTTTGACTATTCCTTTGTTCTGAATATTGTAATGTATATGCTATATACAATTCCTCATTCAGTGATCAATACATTTAACAACCTAGTCAGAGGAAGAGAACTCAGTCATTAAATGAGTCATGTCATTGTGGTTTTAACAAGCCATAGAAGTTATCTAGTGCATATGTGCACACATATATCCTTAACTTACTGTGAAAAAAAAAAAAAAATTCAACACCTGCTGCTGGAAACCATGGCCAGTTGGAGGTATCAGTAATTCTATACATCTCATTCTCCCTTATGGAAATATCTACATATGAGAGAATTTACTCCTCTTAACTTTACAAGACATTGCTAACTGAAAGATACAATCACCTAAGATACCAATCAGCCTGGACATATACTAAATGATCTTGAAGAAAGATGAGCTCATTTTTTTGTGTCAAAATTAAAAGAAAAATATAGTAGCAAGAATGGGATAGAAGAATTCTCAGGCAAAGGTAGCCAAGCTCTTGTCATCTACCAAGGCAGTCATTCCCACCTGTGTTTTAGCCCAGCTAGTTCACCTATAGCTCTCATTTCTGCTGGTTGTAGCTACCTACCTCACAGCTTATCCATGCTGTTCTCTATGGTACCTCCTTCTCCCTTGAATTCTCAATTCCTGGATTCCTTTCACTGCTTAGAATTTATGACATGCTGCTCCCTGTCTTTCGAGACCTCCTAGCACTACCAAGGAGTTGAGGGACTCATGCCTGGTGTGGTGGTGCATGCTTGTGACCCTAATATTTAGGAAGCTGAGGCAGGAAAATCACCATGCGTTTAAGCACAGCCTGAGTTACGTAGTCAATTCATGGCCAGCCTCAGCTACCCAGAAAGACCCTCTCTGAAAGAGGGAAGAAAAAAGGAATCTTTGTGCTGAAGTTTCAACCATTCTATTCCTATTGTCAAGCCTATCCAAGTCTGTTATTTGCTTTGCTTTGCCTAGACCCAAGTTCTTTGCTTATCCCTCTGAGGGGCTACAATTTGCTAACTCCTTGTTTTATCCAACCAAAAATGTCTTTAATGAAACTAAATATATTCACCTAAGCAACTTGGAAAAGTTTTTATACAGAATGAGGCGAGTGTTCTTGCATAGAACACTTGCACACAATTTACCCAGTCCTTGAAGTATTCCACATAGATTTCTGTCTTTCCTTTTTTCTTTCTCCTTTTCCCCACCCTTTTCACTTTTGTGCTCTCATGGATTTTATTTATTTATTCTCAGTTGTTTTGGGACGTTATTTGAAATCATCTTTTGCTAATCTCAGCGAAGACCTTAGATCAATTGCCCTAACCCCCAGACCAATACTTTGAATGTTTCAGCTTTTAAAATCAGACAAAGAACAACAACAAAAGGGATGAGGATCCAACAAATACTGCATTTCCCTATGGCTGTGTTTTTCATTCTTTGTTTTTGTCAATAAAAGTAGGGCACCCTGTCCCAGCCACTGTGGCTAACGCTGGCCTGGGAGCTCTAATGAGAGAAATGGTATCCAAGTGGAATAAGGTCAGGGCTTCCCACCACGACCACACAATGCATGCCAAGAAAATACTAGCACATTATCAGACCTTCTAATTTGGCTAAAAGAGACCAAACAGCCTCCCCTCTGTCTCCTAGAGACATTTCACTGGGAATGTTCCCAGTATGACAGGTTTCTGCTCCAATACCATTAAAGAATTGAGGGTCACCACCTCCTAATTACCTTGTCCATTAACTCTGGTTACTCGAATATTTTTCATTCTTTTTGGACAAAATCTAATAGTGGAAGAGAAAAAAGAAAGGGCTGCCACTTCCGCTGCCATCATGCTAATAATCAACCACCTCCAGGAAACTTTAAAGTGTTTCTGATGCCCCCAGAGTGCCATCCTCAGGATTTGCATAGCAAGCGCTTTTATTGTCCCATCATACAAATGAGGAGCCTAATATCCAAGATGCTCTCATCTCTAATGATATAAGCTTCCTAAAATCCCTCGGCAAAATGCTAGTTGAAAGGAAAGAAAGGAGATAGAAAGAAAGGAAGTGAAGGAGGGAGAGAGGGAAATTAAACAGTGAATATTAAAATCAAAAATGCTTCCTTAAAGTTATTTCTTATGCTCTGCAACCATCCAAAATTAGAAACTTGAAAACTTCGAGTGGCGAAGGCCTAAGCTAAGTCTCCCTCAGCCAGTGATCCTCACAGCATTTTCTCCTTGTCCCTCCCTCTCTGCTCATGTGGCAGACACGCTTTTAAGAAAAGCAGTTTTCTTTTTTTTTCAAGACAGGGTCTCATGCAGTTCATGGTTGGCCTTCAGCTCACTTTTGTAGCCCAGGCTGGTCTCAAACTCGCACTGATCCTCCTGCCTCAGCCTCCCAAGTGCTGGGATTACAGGCGTGCGCCACCACACCCAGCTGAGAAAAGCAGTTTTCTAAGCAGAAGTACAGAGACATCTCCACACTCTACAAATGACAACCCTCTTCCAAGGGAAAAGGTTAACTTTTTTTGTTTGTTTGTTTGTTTTTTGTAGGACCAGGGATTAAACCCAGGCCTTGCACTTGACAGGCAAGTGCTTATTCTACTGAGTTATTTCCCCAGCCCAGGGAAAAGGTAACTGTTTCTGGCCAGAAAACCTTCCAAGTGTTCAAGTCTTCTTTGGGTCCCCTCATACACTCAACTGGCCACTCTTGCATCTCGAGAGTGGAAAGGAATCTGATCTGAGTCCTGTTCCAAAGGAAGTACTTTCATCACTGAGCTAGGAAGACACAGAACAGGGCTGTTGACTCGTGGCGGGGGGGGGGGGGGGGGCGCCTCTGTGAGTTCTAGGCATGGACTAAGATAAGACACAGGCTCTTCTGCTTCCAAAGAGCAAGTGTGGGTGTTAGAGCCACAGTGTAGACACGACTGAGGTGTTTTATACAATAATCGCTCAAAGGAAGTCAAATGAGTGATGTCATCATGTGATGTAAATACCTCCTTCATCCTCACAAGGGACAAACTAAATGGTGCTTTGATCTTGGCTTAAGTTTTAGACTGACCACGTATGGAGAAAGACTAATGGTAAATACGTCTGCTCCCCACTGCTCAGACACCAGTAAAATCTGCCTCCACCCTTGGCAGCTCCTCGCTTACACAGCCAGATACATTATTTTATGGCCCCAAGAGATCAAGGTTATCTGAAGCTGAGGAGAGGTAAAGAGGAGCTGAGGAAGCTGAAGCGATAAGAAGAAGAGCCTGAAGATAGACAGCGCAACACACTCGAAGGGCACAGGCAGGAGGGCCAGGGACCTGGGTGCAAGTTCTATGCAGTCCAAGTTCAACCCTATGTGCAAAGGGCCTTGGCAGTAGCAGGAGATTGATGAGGGCAGCGGCTGCTGCCGGGTAAGCACTGCACACATGCTGGAGAAGGGAGTGGAGAAATGCAGCGTCCAGGGTGCTGACCCGTGGGCACTTGCAGATGCGCGGACACTGCACATTCTATGACTGAGGGGCTTTCCTTGGATCTGGCACACACCAGCGCCTAGATGGCTAAGAATGGCTAGCATGGAAAGCCCGACGAGATGGCAAGCCAGGCGTCGCTCATGCTGACTCTCACAAGTCGTTAGGTTTTCAAGACTTAAAACCTTGCTCTATCCCTTAAGAGGAAAGAAGGAGCCAGGTCCTAAAAGCAAAGAGAAGTGAACGCAAGGTGAGCATAAGCTAAATTTCAGACCTTGCCCACAGGCAGCTCAGGGTTAACAGGGAAAAGGAGACCAGAAGGGTTCTTGAAGCAGCTTAAAACTTGCATGCCATTGGCTTGTTTAGCTGTGTGTGTGTGTGTGTGTGTGTGTGTGTGTGTGTGTTACTTGAAACCTGCATTTACTCTTGGTTCTCTATATCCATGGCTTCTGCAACTATTGATTTAACCAACCACAGATTGAAAATATTTTTAATTGTACCTGTAGCAACAGGCGCAATTTTTGTCTTCAATTACTAAACAGCAAAATATGACAACTATTTATATAGCATTTATATAACATGTGGGAGGGGCTGGAGATGTATCTCAGTGGCAGAGAAACCCTAAAAAAATAATGCTGACAGTCAACCATTTCAAAGCCATTCCACTTGGACAATAATTCACCACAATTCCTTTAATTTTTTTAAAATCAGGTCCTGACTTAAACCAACATCTAAAGTTTCATAATAAGCCAGGCGTGGTGGTGCACGCCTGTAATCCTAGCACTTGGGAGGCTGAGGCAGGAGGATCAGTGTGAGTTCGAGACCAGCCTGGGCTACAAAAGTGAGCTCAAGGCCAGCCTGAACTGCATAATGAGACCCTGTCTCAAAAAAATAAATAAATAAATAAAGTTACATAATATTGTTGTTATTTTTACTAAATATATCCTGAAGTTAGAATTTCCTATTCTGCTTCCTTCTCTAATTTACTACAACGATTATCTTCACTCTGAATAAAATAAGAAAGGAGAAAATTGTGATTGCTAACAATTCTTAACAGGATAATGCCATTTGTCAATAATAGTTACAAGTAGAATCATCCCTTCATTAATAAATAGTTCTGAAGGTAAGTTGTTCCTCTATATGAAATTAATTAATTCTTTTAGGAAACAACTTAGAAAATGCTACATTGCCCCTTTAGGGGAATCTAATTCCTAAAAGTCCTCCATTCACCAAGATTCAGTTCTGTGATATCAATGATCGGAGCTTCTAAAAATTAGATGTTGCTTGAAACTTCACTTTAATTTCCTCACATCTTAAATTTGCTCCTTCGGGTTTTGTAGACTAGTACACAGAGAGCCGCTTATTTGACTGTTAGCTAAAAGCAGGAACAACAAAGTCACCTAATTCTAAAAGCTAAACTTTTTTGACAGTTCCCTATTAATAAAACATGTCCCACTGTGAGGAAATGTAGCCATCATGCTGATTACAACCTCAAAATGACACAGGGAGCTATATGGATTGAAATGTAGCCTCCTAAAAAAATGTATGTTGGTATTCCAACCCTGCAGTACCTCAGAATGTGGCCTTATGTGAAGATAGGGTCTTTACAGAGGTAACTGAGTTAAAATGAAGTCATCTGAGTCGGCCTTAATCCAGTGTGACACAGGTCTTTATAAGTAGAGGACATCTGAGCACAGATAGACATGTTTAGTGGAAAGATAGGAGAGAGTGCCATATGGGCAAGGTGGCTATGTGCAAGCTGAGAGAGGCCTGAAACATGGCCTTCTTCTCTCACAGCCTGACAGGGGCCAACCCTGCCACCACCTGTATCTCTGACTTTCAGCCACCACAATTGTGACAATAAATTCCTCTTACTGAGCCCACCCAGTTTATGGTCCTTTATTATGAACTATGTGGCAGTGTGACTATGACCTTGTTTGGGACAGAATCATGAAGTAAAAATAGGCTTCTGGAGCTTATCAGGACAACCCTCTTCCTCGAGGCATTTTCCTCAGGTCAGAGAAACAACAACAACAACAACAAAAAAAAAAAAAAAAAAAAAACTGGCAATAGAGCACTTGTCTGCAAGTGCTCTCTAAATGTTCAAGAGCAGCAATTCTTGGGGTGAGCTGCTGGCATCAGCTCCCAGGCCCACTACTGGGGTTCATTAATTTCTCTAAACCTTAGGTTTGTTACAAAACCGTGGAATGGTGGTAAAAAGAGTACCTACCTCAGACAGCCTTGAGAACCAAACAGTATATATGATCTAAAATGTCCAATAGATAGTGTAAAATGGGAAGCAACTTCAAAAGGAAAGAGAAACTGGGAAGGGCAGTGGAGAGCAGAAGGAAGGGAAAAGGAAAATAGAGAGAGAGAGACATATAATATATATGGTAGTTAAGATACTTTTACTACTAATTTTTCTTAGTTCCTTGAAAAGAAAGGTTTGTGCTAATCTTGTACTCTAATTTAAAGATAACAATACACAATGTATTATCCACTGTTATCCCCTTATTTTTTTTCTTTTTCTTTTTCTTTTTTTTTTTCCCCCCGTTGGTCTTTTTGAGACAGGGTCTTGCTATGTAGTTCAGGTTCACCTTGAGCTCACTTTTGTAGCCCAGGCTGGTCTTGAACTCACAGCGATCCTCCTGCCTCAGCCTCCCAAGTGCTGGGATTACAGGCGTGAGCCACCACACCCTATTATCTTATTTTGAAATTTTGTCGGGTTTTTTTCTCTTTAAAATAACAACTCAAGCTGGGGAGATAGCTCCAAGGCACAAGTGCCTGCTGGGCAAGTGCAAGGTTGTGAGTTTGAAACCTGGTCCTGCAAATTAAATAAATAAATAAATAAAATAACAACTCAGAAAAGAACTAAACAGTGAAGGCATGTCAAGAATGAGCATGGCACCTCCTAATGTCAGCTACTAGTCTCATTTTATAGGTTCCTTCTCAAACTGACTTGGGGGCAAAGGTCAGCATGAGGATCTGCTATTGAACGGAACAACCAAGGACAAGAGCAACATTCTGACCTTTGTTCTTCCTGGTTTCATAAGAGGGACCTGAAGAGTACACACAGTGATATAATGGATTTGAGTGTGGTGGCACACATCTAACCAGCACTCAGGAGGTTGAGGCAGGAGGATCACTGTGAGTTTAAGGCCAGCCTGGACTACATAATGAACTCAAATGGAGCCTGATCTACATAGTGAGACCCCAACTCAACTAAACAAAACAAAACAAAAGAATGATTTTTAAAAGGGAGAGGAATCAAGACCTGTGGGTCAAAACAATCACACGAAGCATCTGCTGGTCCCCCGTGTTTCAGTACTGGCTCTGTGAGTTGTTCTAGCTTCGGTGCTTAATGACAGAGGAAAGCAGTCCTGTGGCGGACCAACTGGCTATCCCTCCTGTGACCAGCACGGAGAGTGACAGAGTTCCAAGGCCTCCTAGATCTCTCACCCACCTCTTAATTCCAAAGAAATGCCACCAATTGATTTCTAAGAACAGGGAACAAAAGCCCTGCAATCTTGGGGAAGGGGAGCCATGTTACCCATCAGATTCAGGACCAGGCAAGACTTGGCTGGGCAATCTGGAGTTCCTCTGTGCCGATAATGAGCCTGTTCCGAAGCAGGAAGATGGCCCCACACAGCAACCAGCAGAGACGCCACCCTGCTGCCTCACCCTCTGTCCCTGAACAGCTGTGGCAATATGATAACAATGACGACATGAGTGCTAGCTGCCTGGTGCTGGGCAACTCTTACATAACAGTGTGCGTGTGAATTTATAATTGTTAATTAAACTGCCAATTGCATGCAGGGCGGTTTCCTAATCCCGTCTTCCCATAACAAATGTGCAAAATAGTTATGAAGAAGGGCAGAGATGGGTTACATGGCTGGCCCTGTGGCTCAGAGCCAGGGGAGCAGGAGGGACAGTCAGCCTCCTCTTTGGAAAACCTCCGGAGAGACAGCAACAGCCACGGAGGTGGCCACGGGCCCTTCACGCTCTGCAGCAGCACATTCCCAGAATGCACATGCCCCAGCGGTGAGAAGCTTTCTGCGTTGTCGAAGGAGGACCTCCACGGGGTCCCTACACAGCTTTGGATTGTGAAAACTATCATTTCGAAGAAGAAAGGCCACAGTCGTTGATGAAAGAACATGTCCCCACACAGTCTTTGGTAACTTGGGGTCGGTGTTGCGGCTTCCGTCACACCGCAGGCTTGCGGAGAGCATTGCTTTCCTCCTAGGTAGCCACAGCAGCATTTCCCCGAGTGCTTTTCTAGTGCAGTGTAGTGAAATGTGGTGGGAACCACAGGAAATACTGCGGTCGGACTTCCAGCTGGAGCTCGCGCCCTCAGCCCTGAGCACTGTGGCCAGTGTACTGTGGAGTGAGAAAGGGCAAAGACGTACTAGCGAGGTCCTGGCCCTCCTGGGGGTGACAAAGCTGCTGGGGATGGCAAGGAAAGCGTCCTGTGAAAAGGACCAAAGAATCTGACATCAGCTGTTCACCTAAGAGGAGAGCAGAGGTGGGAGGCACAGGTTTCGAGGCCTCTTCTCCCTCTCGCCTCTAAATGGTGAAGGGAGCAACGGCTCCTTCACCTCAGCCGGAAGTGAAGCAAGGCTGCCTAGGTACTTCTGTAAAGTGCCAAGTACTCTTGCAAAAGGTACAGCATGAGCGCAAAATAAGTTAACTACAGAAAGAAAGTGTGACCTGAGACAACAGGAAGACGTCACTTACTGGGTTCTCTTCAGGGAACATGTGCGTGTGTGGTATGCGTTGCCTGGCTTTACCTTCTCACCAGCCAAGGCCTTTAGGCGCCACAGGCCTGCTTCAGTTTTACAGAGGAGGAAACTAGAGGTCCAGGGAAGGTGAAAGGTGCGCACGCACACACTCGCACACACACATTGTGACTTGATTTTGGCTCATTAGACATTTGTGGGCATCCCTATCTCTCCTGTTCCTTTCCTCATACATAAAGCAAATTTTCAGAATTATCTATTCATGTATTCAAATTTATACATGAGCAAAGCCTACAATGAAAGCAACTAATCTGAAACATATCTGACATTTTTACATAGGCCCACGTTTACCAAGGCTACCTAAGCTACAAATAATTCCTCTGTTCTTCTTTTATAGCAAAAACAGAAGGCTGAAGAGTATTTCCTGATTAGCCCAAATTCTCCTGTGGGCAGAAAACCTGCCCCTAAACACACTGACAAGAAAATAAAACTAGAAACTGAAAAGATCTGAGGTTTGCTAGGAAAAAAAAACTCTGGATAATACTTGGGAATGGGTCAGTAGGAAAGTTCATCATGACTTCCAGAGAAGCCTTCTGATCTCAGCAGTCAGGTGCTGTTGCTCTCCAGACCCATGACTCCAGGGTACCCCATTCTGGGGTCACCCTACCTGGCCCCCTGGGATGACTCAGCTCCAGCACTGTGGCTCAGCAGTTTCCCATAACGGTCAGAGCTGGAAGTGTAAGCTATAAATGGGTACCTGAGAGATTTCAAAGTAAAGTTTAAGAACAAATTGCTTTTTAAAATTAAAACAACAGGGCCAGTAAGATATCTCAGCAGACTAACTTCCTGCCCAGACAAGTGCAAGGGCCTGGTTGGATCCCCAGCACCACCACACACCCCGAGTTGTCAAGTTCTGCCACCAAGACAAGGTGTGGTGGCACATGCCTGTAATCCCAGTGCTGGGGAAGCTGAAAGCAGGAGGATCACTACAAGTCCAAGCTGCATAATGAGACTCTGTACGGAACACATTTTTAAAAAATTAAAACAGCAAACGCATGTGTGTGCATACACACACACACACACACACACACACACACACACGGAATCTCTGTATGCTATTTCTATATATCTTATATAGAAGATGGTGGCTTTGGCCACCCTGGGGCTCCTTGTAACTAACATACACGTTTTGTCTGTATTTTATTCTGTTGTCGTACCTTTGAGATATTCCATAAATTTTTGTTGTTCTTGTGGTTGTTGTTGTTGTGCGACTGGTGTTCAAACTCATGACCTTGCCCTTGCCAGGCAGGCACTTGTGCCCCAGAGCTATCTCCCTAGCCCCTATTCTATAAATCTTATTTTTATGAATCCAACACACGAAGCTGTTTTGAAGCGGGTAGGGACAGACACAAGGCAGAGGGACCCAGGGGCCACAAACACTCCCTGTGTGCTGGCTCACATTCTTATCCTTGAGACACACTAAGCTTCTGCCCTGGAATGGAAGAGACTTCCTCGGAAAGGTTAAGGGCGAAGGCGAAGGTGTAAAGTAAGCTCCGGCCCTAACTCCCTGCTCCGGTCACAGTCAGTGAGGAAGTCCTGGAGGGCTGCAGCTTCCAGGAGATTGGACCAGACACGTCCAGAAGCCAATCCTGTCCGTGCTCCCTCCCCTCACTCCCAACACCCCAGCCCCAACTAGGAAGGGAAATTCAGAGATTCCCCTCTTCACTGAAGTTTGTGCTCAGTTCTCTGGCCGGAAGTGCGCAAAGCCCGTGCTGGGACATGGACATGAGGGGGCGCCAGATGCACATAAAATCCCTGAGTTCCCCAGTAAGGGCCCTGAGACCCTTGTTTATTCTTAGGTATTGGGAAAGAACCTTTTTTTTTTTTTTTTTTTTTTTTTTTTACCCCCACCTAGGAAACCTCACTTCTAAATGGACCAAACTCCACCATGTTTTGTAACAAGCTAATTTCTGGAAAGCTAGTTTGGATAACCTAAATCCAATATGTCCCCTATGAAGCACTACAAGAATACAATAAAAAGAAGAGGCTCTTACTGTCTAATGGAAAACCCAAAACTTGGAAACTCACCTATCACTAGCTTTAGAATAACCATGCTGAGGACCGGCTTGACTTGGTACTAACAGGCAATAATTAATATTAATAATTGTCATAAAAATAAATTCAGAGTCTGACCTAGGCCTACATAGGTTGTGGCAGAGAGGTCCCAGCTGACTTAGTGACAGACTCACATTTAAGCCAACAGCCAGGGCCTAAGCTAGCAAACAGCCTATGAAGTCCTGGTGTCTCAAAGCAAGATAACACAGCCTCTGAGGACTTGACTCGGACAAATTCTAGTGAGCTCCATCATCCAGGTAGCAGACAATCAGGTTACCAGTCAACCGTGCTCTGTTCCCTGTGATTTCCCAAAAACGCATTGTTCCTCAGTTCTCAAGCCTTGACTGCATCAGCAGTTCAGCCCAACACTTCCTGCAGCCACCAGTGCATGCCCGTCAAGCTGTGCACGTTATAAAAGCCAAGGATACCACGCCTCGTGGTCTTAGCCTATTGTGGAGCTTTGGCCATCCTGGGGCTCCTTGTAACTAACATGTAAGTTTTGTCTGTGTTTTATTCTGCCATCGTACCTTTGAGCAGGAGGGTGGTGACCCTAGGTCTGTATGCCAACAACCCATGAGGGGGCATTGTAACCTGCTCAGAGAAGGCCACCTTAAGTGGCTGCCACTGCGGAGAAGAGATGAGGACGGGACCTCACATGGTGAATAACCGGAAGCCTGAAGAGTGAGGTGAGTGATTACTGATGGGAGTAGGTGATCAGTTGGGGTTAAAAGTGGGACAGGATAGACCAGTGGAGGAGCAACATCCTATTCAGTGCTACACACCTTGCTGAAGTGAGCTAAGATCGCAGGCCTGTAATCTATCGAAGATGTTACGAGATACTGTTAAACTCAGTCCTTGGTTCCCTCAGTCAGAACAGTTGACCTGGAACATTGGGATTCTGTGGGAGATTCACTAAAGCACGCCAAAGGGCATGTAAATTTGTCTCCCCCAAGACACTAATTTCCTGTAGCCTTGTCCACTCCCTTCTTGGTCCCCTACAGCCTAAACAAGAAGCTCACGCTGCTCTAAAAATAATAATAATAATAATAATAATAATAATAATAATAATACAGCTTCTGAGGAGAGTGCAAAACTAGGCAAATTGCTTTCCAATTTGGAACACTTCTAAACTACAGTGGCTCTGATAGAAATCTCTGGACCCATGTAAGGTCAAAAATTACATGGAAGAGGAGGACAGACTACTGCCACCTCCATCTGAGGGGCCATTGTCACTGCCCAAAGAGGCTGCTGCCTCTTTATCAAAGGGTTTTAAACAGTGCACCAACCCAGGAGAAAGTTCTGGTGCACTTATGTGTTGTTGCCCTGTAAGAAATACCAGGAACGCCATCACCCCAATGAGAATATTAATGTACATTTTCCTCCTTTCGGGTTAAGATTTTAAAGGATCTCAAAGCATCATGGGAATAGAGTCCAGAGTCCACATACAATTGGTCTATTAGAAAATGTACTGTAGGGTCTAGGGAGAGAGCTCAGCAGTCTAAGCACCTCTCTGGCAAGCTCAAGTTCCCGGGTTTGATCCCCAGTACTGCATACTGTGTCAACCACAGAAGCCTGGGTGCACCATGCTGGCCACTGTAAACAAGCATGGTGGCTCATGCCTGTAATCCCAGCCCGGGGGAGGCTGAGACAGGAAGATCGCTAGGAGTCTCTGACCTGTGTAACAAGACCCTGTACTAAGTAAATAAATAAAAAATACTTTTAAAAAATCAAAAAGGAGGGGCCAGGGAGATAGCTCAGTTGAATAAGCAATTGCCAACTGCCATCATTCTGGTCGCGTCACCTAATGGGGCACATGTTAAAGTGTGTCAAAAATATTGGGTCAGGGGCCCGGCGGGATGGCTCAGTGGTCTAAAGCGCCTTCTTGGTAAAGCTTGGGCGGCTTCAGGGACTGCGGTTCGATCCCCGGCACCACATGCTGCGCCAGCCCTGCCTTCGGGGCGGGCTGAGCCAGCCATGAAAATGAGTGAATAAACAAACAAAGGGCCGGGCGTGGTGGCGCACGCCTGTAATCCCAGCACTCGGGAAGCTGAGGCAGGAGGATTGGTGCGAGTTCGAGACCAACCTGGGCTACAAAAATGAGCTCAAGGCCAACCTCAACTGCATAGCGAGACCCTGTCTCAAAAAGACAAAAAAAAAAAAAAAAA